>VXBJ01003227.1:212390-259096 GCA_013400055.1 Nycticryphes semicollaris | reverse complement strand
CCAGAGCAGGTCACACAGGAATGGGTCCAGGTGGGTTTGGAATCTCTCCAGAGATGGAGACTCCACCACCTCTCTGGGCAGCCTCTGCCAGGGCTCTGTTACATTCAAAGTTGAAGAACTTCCTCCTCACAGGAAAGAAGTTCCTTCTCATCTTTAGACAGAACTTGTCATGGTCAAGTTTGTGCCTGTGACCTCTTGTCCTGTCACTGGGGACCACTGAAAAAAGACTGGCCCCATCCTCCTGACACCCACCCTTGAAGTATTTATAGGTGTTGATCAGATCCTCCCTCAGCCTTCTCTTCTCCAAACTAAAGAGACCCAAGTCCCTCAGCCTTTCCTCATGATGTTTTGATAACAAGTTTTTTATAACATGTACTTATACAGATAAAGAAAAACATTTGCTAGTAAGTATTGAATAAATATTTTTAAACATTTAGAGTATTCCAACACATTATTAGTAGATTGGTATTTCCTAACACACACTGTTCTTTCTGGAAAAAAAAAAAGATAAATCCCATTAAAAGACATTTCTACCTTTCTCTTTCTTCACCAGTTTCATCCAAGACCCACGCATAGGCAAACGAAGCTTTGCCAGCCTTCTTAGATTCCTGCTCGTATTTGTGCATAGTTCTTTTGTTCACATTTCCCAAAAGGTAGAGGAGATGACCCATTAAAGTACTTTTACCTGCATCAACATGTCCTATGGAGGGAAATAAATGTTATACAAATTTACCCACTTTAAATACAGTACAAGAAGAAATATACTAAAACATAGGAAAAATCACAGGCACTAATAATGTAATCCACAGAATTTCACAATCGTGTAAGACAGAGAGACGGTTCACTGGAGCAGTCAGTTGGCATAACAGCCACACAGCACCTCCAAATTCGTATTAGAAAGAACAAGCTGCAAGAATAAAACCAAAGCGAAGTAGGTTTTCCTGTCCTGTCAGAAAGGAAGCTAATTCACCCTCACTGCCCCAGCCAAGGACATCTGAATATCAGAATGGTTTGGGTTGGAAAGGACCTTAAAGATCATCCAGCTCCAACCCCCCTGCCAAGGGCAGGGACACCTCCCACCAGACCAGGTTGCTCAAAGCCCCATCCAGCCTGGCCTTGAACCCCTCCAGGGATGAGGCAGCCACAGCTTCTCTGGGCAACCTCTTCCAGTGTCTCACCACCCTCACAGCAAAGAATTTCTTTCTAGCATCTTACCTCAATCAGGATTCGACTGGTGAAGCAGATGCAACTGACACCAGTATAAGACTTCCCTTCCCAGGAGAGATTACGGTTTTGCTTCTGTATCACATCTGAATTCTATCAACAATTAATCTCTACATTTGACCAAAACAGTATTACCTATTACCACCAAATTAAGCAGTTGCTTTCCTCCTTGTCTCTTCTCCAACTCTGCTTTCACATCTATTTGTGGTTTTGTCTTGCTTGACTTCTTTACTGGGGTAGGCACCGTGTTCTGTTCTTCTGAAACCTGCACTGACTGGGATGGAAGAGCGGATTTTGGGACTGCCTCAGGTACCCCAGAAGCTACCCTGGCATCTTCACTCAACAGTCCTTTCTGAGGTGGGTTCACATGGCCATTTTCTTCAGCAATCACACTAGGGGAAATACAGAAAACACCAGGAATGTCAATGAGAAAGAAGCCATAGAAACATGGGAGAATGCTTGAGTTTTCCCTTCACTATCACGTAAGGCCCAAACAAAGAATGTATCATGAGCCCATTAAGGTGGAAACGATAAGCAGCTGGATACAAACTGCACAGATACCAGCTCTACCATCCTGTCTGAAAAGCACTGCGTACAAAAGCAAGATAAGATAAGAAATAATCTTGTAAAATACACCAAACAGCTAATCCAGAGCTTCCTACAGCCGCTTCTTTCAACAGGGAGGGAAAGGCCAGTTGTGCAGAATGAGAGAGGTCTGGTCGTCTCTCAGGTTCTGAAGGAAGAGGCCAAGTCAGCTTTGAAACATCGATCCTAAACCAGCTTCCATGTACACTACAAGTATTGCAGCTCAACGTAGCCATGTCCTACCATGAGAACAGCAATACAGCCAGTGTGAATTTTTCACTCTCCACTTGCTGTTTACGTACCACAATGAACTTCCCAGTTTTCCCCTTTTCACCTTCTATAAACTCATTTTGGTACTTCAGAATCCCGCATCATGACATCTCTGCTTTTAGCTGACATTACTTACAATCATAGAATGGTTTGGGTTGGAAGGGACCTCAAAGATCATCCAGTTCTTGTCCCCCCTGCCATGGGCAGGAACACCTCCCACCAGACCAGGTTGCTCCAAGCCCCATCCAGCCTGGCCTTGAACCCCTCCAGGGATGGGGCAGCCACAGCTTCTCTGGGCAACCTCTTACAGTGTCTCACCACCCTCACACCAAAGAATCTCTTCCTAAGATCTCACCTAAATCTCCCCTCTTTCAATTTAAAGCCATTACCCCTTGTCCTGTCACTACACTTCCTGACAAAAAGTCCCTCTCTTCTTTCCTTAAAAAGTACATCAAGTTCAAGCCGAAAACCTGCATTGGAGTGCCACAACAATTATTTTCTCCAATGTCTCTTCAGGGACTTTTTACTTCATAAGGGACCTTTCAGATCGAGTCTAACCATCAACCTAACTCTGATAAAAAACAACAACTCATCAATAAACCATAAGCACTATGTCAACCTGTCTTTTAAATACCTCCAGGGATGGTGCCTCCACCACTTCCCTGGGCAGCCCATTCCAAGGCTTAATAACCCTTTCTGTGTAAACATTTCTCCTGATATCCAATCTGAACCTCCCCTGACACAACCTGAAGCCATTTCCTCTTGTCCTATCACCAGTGACTTGGGAGAAGAGACCGATCCCCCCTGGCTACACTCTCCTTACAGGGACTTGCAGAGAGCAAGCAGCTCTCCCCTCAGCCTCCTCTTCTCCAGTCTGAAAACCCTCAACTCCCTCAGCATCTCCTCATAAAACTTACTCTGCAGACCCCTCACCAGCTTTGTTGCCCTTCTCTGGACACGCTCCAGCATCTCAATGTCTTTTTTTTGTGGTAAAAGGTCCAAAACTGGACACAGTATCACAGAATCCCAGAATGGTTTGGATTGGAAGGGACCTTAAAGATTACCCAGTTCCAGCCCCTCCTCCATGGGTGCTATGGAGCTTCACCTCTAACAGTCAACGAAAGAATGGATGACACTGAAAATGCTTTTGAGTGAGCCTTTTCCATTGAGATTTTTGAAAATTATTGAATTGAAAATTTCTGTTAGAAGACAGAGCACATAGGACAGTACACTGGCACCTTGTATGTCACTAGTGCAGGTAGTTGAGGGTATAAACAAGTAGACTGTATTATCATGCATCTTTGGGAGCAAACTTCCAACTTGGTCTGAGTTGTGCTGAACCACCACATCAAGACAAACTTGTCAAGACAGACGAGTTAAAAGACACTCAATCTCACGTAACTGCTGAAAGCTTCACACTACCATGCATTCAAAGAAGAACCTGAAAGCTTATCTGCTGAAGATTAACTCTGCATAATTTAGCTTTTAAACATTATTTTCAATCTTCTGGTCTGGACGCTCAGTGAATTATTTTTATACAACCGACTCTTTCGGAGTACTTACAGTCATTACAGGAACGTCTACGTTTATTTCCCCTTTCAAAATTATTAATTATGCAATATTGGTGAGGCTGGTTAAGATAATCACCCTTTTTTGCTCACAACTTCTTCTGGCTTCCTTCATGACTTAACAGGAAGAAAAAGCCTAGTGAATACTTTGGCTGCAGCATCAGAAAACCGGTTTGTCAGAAGCAAGTGAACTCCATTTTCTGTAGACAATCCCACTAAGAATACCCAGCCAAAAAGGCAATTGATGCTCAAAGCAATTTGTGACTTCTAATAATCCATTTATCTTAAATAAGAGTAATTTGTTGGCTGTACACCAAATCTCATGCTCTTTGACAAATCACTCCACTTCTTACCTATTCTTCCCACAAGCTAACTGGCTAATGTGCATTCAATGTCTACAGCAAAAGAGACTTGCTCTCAATTAGTATTCCAGCAGTAGCCCTAAATAAGTGAGGTGCATTAAAAAGCATCTTCACAATATTGAGGATTTACCTGAAGGGATTACCAAACAGGTCCTGAAGGCTTAATTTCCTCTACTTCAAAAAATAGTATGTCAGTAAACTGGAACCAAGCATGATACAAACTATTTCAGGGTCCCTGAAGAGAAGCAGAGTAGCTGAGAACCATGTTAGAGCCAAACACCTTTTCTCAGAGATCGAGTCATAGAATGGTTTGGGTCGGAAAGGATCTTAAAGATCATCCAGTTCCAAACCCCCTGCCATGGAAAAGGACACTTCCCCCCAGACCAGGTTGCTCCAAGCCCCATCCAGCCTGGCCTTGAACCCCTCCAGGGATGGGGCAGCCACAGCTTCTCTGGGCAACCTCTTCCAGTGTCTCACCACCCTCACAGCAAGGAATTTCTTCCCAATATCTAAATCTCCTCTCTTTCAGTTTAAAACCATTACCCCTTGTCCTATGGCTCCACTCCCTGATCAAGAGTCCCTCCCCATCCAAGTAAGAAAAAAACATTAACAATTCTTAAAAGAAACCGCCTAATAAATAATAAAAAATAAATATGGGGGGAGCCACAGAATGTTACATGTAGTGACACTTCCTGGACAGAATTCCCAACACAGATGCCCTGTCCATATCTGTTTCTTTAAGCGTTCACTGCTGGCTACTGCTGTAGGTAGACTCTGATCCAGATGTCTGTTTTCATGTTCTCACGAGACATCTCCCCCCCAACAGTTCCAAGTCAGGATAAAATTAGAACTACTGCTTAACTACCCTAAGCGTAAGGAGGACCAACTTCTTCTCTATAACAGTTGTAGCCTGGACACCTGTTGAAGTTAATAAAAGCTACAGAGGAAGGCAAAGTTTAGCCCTAAGTGATTGTTTTCAAATTATTCTTAAATGTATTACTTCCTTTGAAGAACAAGCAATTACAGTTAAGATTTATTGATTTCATAATTCCACTTAGAGAACTAAATTTAAAATAAACGAACCCCAAGAAAGTTCAGTATTCTATGAAGCGGATGTTTAAATAATCTGACTAGCTGATATCTCTCTGCACTATTCATAGTGAAAGGATTTGTTAAACTCAAAACGTGAGGTACCGTCTCCTGAAAGTAATTCTGAGTCAAACAAGAAGCTGAGATGGTTAGTTCTGGAGAGTGACACTAAAAGCTGCTGTAAAAAATAGAAAAAAAAGAAAGAAGAAGAAGAAGAAAACTCGCTACAGGTGCATCAGTCTGAAAGAAGAGCTGCTGATGTACCTTGATGTACGGAGGGCTTAGCTTACCATGGAACTTCAAATCCCATAGACTGTTTCTTTCCAGACACTGTCATTTTGGTAACTTTTGGCACAATTTCAGATTCCATTCTGGCTGACTGGGAATCCCTCGTTTTTCCTAGTAATAGACAAAAAGTAAGTTTGAACTTAAGGTTGTGACTAGCAGGTGACATATATAAAGCTTAACACGTTACATTAGTTCTCTGCAATCCAATGATACCAGTCTGCGACACTGAATTCATCATCTTACTTGCACGTATTACGTATTTATTCAAAATAATCTACAAACATCTCTATTTATTATGAAAAATGTCATCTGTATCTCCCCAAGCACTCATGACACCTACACCACTCCAGAGCTTTTCTCGCAGCAGCTCCGCAGGATGCCCCAAGCATTTCATGCGATATAAAGGATGAAAAAACCACACTTGGCTGCTGCTCCCTTGCTGATTCGGTTAATACTTGAGAGTTTTCATTTTGCCTTGAAGTTGTTGAGCCTCAAGGCCAACGGTAAGGTAAATACCTCAGGTACTTCAGCCTCAACAGCAGCACAAGCTGTGCGTGGGCTACCAGGTCTCTTCCCTGGAACCTCGAGACAGCTGTCTCGTGCTGAATTATGGCGAAGCAGCCAAGCAATACCCAAAAGCTAGCTAATATGAAGGTTATTTAGAAATAACTACCAGAACTGAGTAACTTAATTACTTTAAAGGTGTCAATTTTTACCATAGCTTGAATGAAAACACAATTACAGTAAGGTTCATTCTTAATTTTCTGAAACAGCAGTTTCATAACTAATGGTACTACACTGCTATTAGTTTCTTGTAAGGCTGTGAAAAAAAAAAAGTATTATTTACTCTGGGGTGGGGGAGTTTAAATAAAAGAAAACTAGCTCTTTTCTTTCCAGAATGCCCCCTTTAATACATTAACACCCCTTATTTCTTCAAGAAAAAAAAAAAAAGGACTTCCAGACTTCCAGCTTTGCCGTGTGAGTAAGGGTGGCTGTGTCTTGTGTTCTGAGGGATGTTACACACACAGGAAAGCAAAACAATAGCCCAAACTTAGAATTAAGCCAAAATTTTAAACAATTTTCACATCTGAAAATCCAAATCAGAAAGTCAGCCAAGCCAATACTTATTTTGAATCACAAGTTAATCATAGAGTTGTCGAGGTTGGAAGAGACCTTTAAGGTCGTCTGGTCCAACCATCAACCAAACGCCGATAAAAAACCACCACTAAACCTTTTAAGTATATTAGATTATTACTGTAAGATGAACTGTTGGGAGTCATTTAGTCCTACTCATTTAGGTTAACACTTTATTGAGTTCTAAAGTATGATGGCTACACAGCATCATTTTGTATACATATATATATATGTAAGTTGTGATCATGGCTGCTGCAGATTTCTGTCTTACCTGTTGATACTCATTTTATTTATATGTCACCTGAGAACCTCTGGAAGAAGTGTGTGTATATGTATTATTAACAAGTCAATTATTATTATTATATAAATTATTATACCAAGTACACCGGAAATCACGAAAACCAGAAAGAGAAATAAAGGCAACAGCAGAAACCATGGTTTGCAGCATTCACAAATCATGTAACTGACAAACAAATAGTAAAGACTCAGAACATCAAATTCTCAGATCACCAGCCAAGGACTACAAGTTAAGCAGAAAGATTTTGTTTCATCTTCAGAATCCTAATAGGTGGCATAGAGCACTTTTTTTTAAAATAAGTAGTCACTTGAGTTATAGCAAAACTTACATTACTCTTGTTGCAAACTTGGTATGTTTTTTTCCACTTCAATTCTAACAATTTTCAAGCAGCCATCACTTCCAGCTGCCAGTTAATCACAACTGCTTCACCTGTCATTTGAAAGCTGAATTACAGTTAATTCTCAGAAAGCAGCATGTTTGAAATCTGGCTGCTAGGAACTAATAATTATAAAACACACAATTAAGTTGAAGCGATCTTAGTTGAAAGAAACCAAGATAACCATTCATATCACTTAACTTGAAAATAACTTGCAATCTGTTAGCAGTATTTGCTACATATGATCCACAATCAAAAGTCAAAGGTTTTCCAAAATACCTTTTCTCCAATCACTTTGGAAATCAAGCTTCACTCTGTGCAAATAGTGTTGGGGTGTTTCGACACTGATCCAAAGTTAAACGTACAAGGAGACAAAATACATGCAACAAATCAAGTACTTGACACAAAGAACACAGACATTTCAAACTAGGTATTAGGAAACACTGAGAGTTGAAAGAAGATACAAAAATAAAATTACAAAGACCAAGAGAAAGTAGAGTAATTGTCCATCCACAGCATTGACAGTTTGGGTGTTCACGTGGTTTATTTATTTTACAAAGCACTAACACTTCAGCATAGGTGGAGCGAGGAAGCAGACCAGGATCATGAAAAGACAAACCAATCCATAGAAGATAACCCTGGAAAGGTGTCACTCAAATAGATGCAAAGACAAGGCAAGAGTTATCAGTAACACTACTGTCAGAAGCATCAAATATCGTTTTCTGACCTGAATATTTTTATAACCAAGACCAATAAAAATCAACCTGCGCATTTGAGATAAGGAACAAATCTGTCTTTTGTGCACTCCAGGTACCATTAAAGATTAATAATTATGGGCTTCATTACAAAGGACACAAGGCTGGGAAAGGAGCACACTTCACTATCTAATCTACAGGAGAAAACCTCATGATAAATTCTTATCTGCTTTAGCAGGCAAAGCAAAAGCTATTCAGCTCTTAACAGATCGTATGCAAATGCTTAAAGTGCTCCTTGGAACGACAAGGAAGTCAATGCCCAACGCTGATACAGTTCTTAAAACCCTTCTTAATCAACAAGCAGAGTATCCCATGGCATCTGAAGGGCACTACAGACCTGGAAAAGTGTAGGAGCACTGATCCCAATCCGATTAGGTAAAGAGCAGCTGTGAGGAAAATTAACCTCTGAAGGGAAGAATATATGGGATATAGATGTTTTTGCAGAGGCTTCATGAAGTTGTTCAGGCCTACTGCCGTCTGGACATTCGTAAACACTTACCTAAGCAACTGAACGACAGTATGTTTCCTAAATCAAGAGTATGCATAAAATAAAAACGAAGACAGATGCACCTCTCAAACACCTAAAGAAATACCCCAATGCCCCCTTGCTATTTATCACTTAGTCTGGGTTTGCAAAAAGCAAAAGTAAGAGTGGATCACACGCAGGTAAATGCATCGATTGGCCAACGGTGTCAAATTGTAGAGCAAGAGAATGATACGGGGTTGGAAGGGACCTCTGGAGATCATCTAATCCAACCCCTTTGCCAAAGAAGATCCACCCAAAGCAGGTCCCACAGGAATGTGTCCAGGCGGGTTTGGAATATCTCCAGAGATGGAGATTCCACCACCTCTCTGGGCAGCCTCTGCCAGGGCTCTGCCACCCTCAAAGGGAAGAAGTTCCTCTTCACGTTTAGATGGAACTTCTGATGTTCATTACCCAAGGGAACAGCCCAACCTGCCCTGACGTTACTCCAGTACAACTGTGGCAACGTGTGACAAGATGCCAACCAAAGCTCTCTTTCCTTTATTATTCTTCTCTTTTCTTTTACCTTTCCTGTAGCTGACAGTTGGTCTTCTGACTTAAAAGCCTCAAAGGGAAGAAGTTCCTCTTCACGTGTGACACCTTCAAAATTATTAAAAGTACTACCCCAAAATCTGACGGCCCAAGAAAGTGTTTGTGGACTGATAACTGGGCACAAGCTCACATATATATGCAGGATGCAAGTGAAACACAGGGACAGGCTTTAAAAATTAAAACGGTCTCTCTGGGTGTTCAAGCGTATGGATAGAATCAACCATCTTCTTTTACTGTAAGAAACTCTCCAGATTTTGGATTTCCTCTGTAAAAATGGTACCTGTAAAAGATTTAAACAAAGGAACATAACAGGTTCCACTTAAATATGAGGAAAAACTTCTTCCCAGTGAGGGTGAGGGAACACTGGAAGGGGCTGCCCAGAGAGGTTGTGGAGTCTCCTTCTCTGGTGATATTCAAAACCCGCCTGGACATGTTCCTGTGTGACCTGATGTAGGTGTTCCTGCACTGGCAGGAGGATTGGACTAGATGAGCTTTCAAGGTCCCTTCCAATCTCTGATATTCTGTGATTCTGTGAAATCAAAAGATTGGTTTGGATTCCTTATCACACATAGCAGGCGTGGGAAGTTCTTTTTTTTCAGTTTTCATTTTTTTATATACTTACATTGAAAGTAACAGGAAGATAAGAACGGGTCTTTTCTCTAACTCTGCTGAAGATATGGAAGTTGTTTCTCAGTACTTGGAAGGGTTGACTGTCTTGCTCACCGGGCAGTTCAGAGGCACATAAAGACAACAGGAGTCTGTTAAACAACCACCAGCTCAAGAAAGACACGTTGATACTCAAGGGAGTGGGAATATTGGCATATTTGGGGAAATACATATTTAAATTGACACCAACTTCATGGTTTTAAATTAAAAGAGGGGAGATTTAGATCTCAGGAAGAAATTCTTTCAATTGAGGGTGATGAGACACCGGAACAGGTTGCCCAGAGAAGCTGTGGCTGCCCCATCCCTGGAGGGGTTCAAGGCCAGGCTGGATGGGGCTTGGAGCAACCTGGTCTGATGGGAGGTGTCCCTGCCCTTGGCAGGGGGGTTGGAACTGGGTGATCTTTTAAGGTCCCTTCCAACTCTAACCATTCTGTGATTCTATAAATCTGTGTCTACACACAAAGCAACCACTCATAGTGTATCGGCACCGGCAAAGGAATACATATCCAAGGGAATTATGTCCTAATTAACTCTAGCCAGATTGCAATTTCTTTTTCTTTAATGCTTTAAATCATTTACACACTTTTGAAATAGTTACTTTGTTTGTACTGATTCTTCTATTTTCAGAAGTGGTACAAACCCTTAAAGAAGGCGGCTGCAGACTATTTCCATTTTGAATGGGGCTGGGGAGCCTAAAAGCTATTGACACTTAATAGACAGAATTAATTGACTTAAGCAGGTCCTTCTAGAGCTGTGTAAACCAGCCCTGCCATGGAAAAACACACATCTAACACCAAGCCTTCTGATCTAAAAGACACGGTTTGCATCCCTTACTCTGCTACAGACTTTCTATATAACCACAAGGAAGCCACTTATACCTTTGTCTACCAATTATACAGCAACAGCCACCAACTGCTTAAGCAAAAAAAAAAAACCCAAAAAACAACAACAAAAAAAAGAGACAGTACACTGTGCACCATGTCATGAGCTTGTACCAAGTACGTTTTGTGAGCTACTATTTAAAAAAATATGGCTTTGCATACGGTACTGGCAGTGCAACTGTTGAGTGTATTGGTTAACAACGGACGCACAGAGAAGACACAGGTCTGCCTGCAGAGCAGATTTAAGAACTGGAGCCTTTATCAAGATAATAATTCCCTTCCTGTATGCAGTGCTAGGATTTAAAACTAAATTTAAGGCCCTACAATTGTGAAAATATTCCAAATATAGGCTACAAGAGACAAGCAGATGAAGAAATGCCAGCCTGATTACATAAAATTTCATGCTTAGAAGCATGTGTCACCTGTTTGCCCGCACGCAGGTGGGTTTATATTAACATCTAATACATCCATCCATCACTGAAATCAGTTATTTAGACAGTAATACATCGCAGCTAACACATTTCCAGCTATTTATATCTTTCTATTTGTGTGTCCTGGGTTGAGAGACACATTGAGGACTAATTTTTCTTCTAATGCTGGGAAAATTGCACTTTTAGAAGACTCCAGTGACTGAATTCATGAAAATATTTACTTGATGACCAGCCAGGCTCTGTGAGATTCAAGGTCTCAGTGTTTTCGAGCCTTGCCAGGTGCAGGGAGGAGGAGGAGCAAGGCCTGGGCATTTGACCCAAGCTGGCCAACAGGGTTATTTCATACCATGAATGTCATGTTCAATATAAATTAGAAAAGTTTGCTGTGTAGCTGAGTCTCCCTTGATGGCAGTGGGTCCAGACAACCCCTTGCCCCGGTGCCAGACCCCTGAGGCCTTCCTTTCCCCTCAAAGCCGTTGCACTCACAGTGTCCGACATTGGCCGTCCTCGGCTGGGAGCACAACACTTTTCTGCTGATGGAATTGGCTGAGCAGAATTCTTGTATATCTTACATCAGTATCAGGATTAATACTGGCTCTTCAGTATTATTGTTAATTATTTAGTCTTATTCTATTAAATCTATTTACAGTTCAACCCTCGTGTTTCTTTGGCGTCCCCGGGTTCCCCTTTTCTGGGTGGAGAGGGGTCATCAGGTGAGAGAATAATTGTCTGAACGAGAATAAATTGTTTTGGGTTTTCTCAAACCATAACATTGTGCCATAAACCTGATGAGTTTAGAGCCAGAGCGCACTGGATTTTCAGTGGCGGTGCTACAGAGCATTACCGTTATCCACAAACCACGGGGCTGGGAATAGCATCAGAAGTCCAGGATTCTCAACCATTACGTTAGCAGTCCATAACACAAGCTACTGAACTTAGAACATCCCAGCTTTCCTAAGCTGCCAAAAAAGTTTGCTAACCCTTAAAACATTGTGCCTGCGTGTAATTTGTCACACCCTCACCCCTACAGCCCGTCATTTAAATATCTTTGGAGGTAATACATCAGTGACAAAGTCAGCTGCACATGTGAGGAGTTCAACACCCAGAAATCTTTTCATACGCAAATGTATAAAGCAATAAAAATTAAATTGAATTATTTAGGAGAGTCTCTCCCACTCTTTATGATCCTAGAACCACCAGCAGCCCTACCAGGAGCACCACCGATAGCAAAGAAACACCACTTAGCTTTGGTAAAGACGTGAAAAGATTTCGAAATAAAACATTGCTTTAGTATTTAAATTACACTAATTACACTGGTCACTTTTAGGGAGACACATGACACGTCACTGCTATGAACCCAACATACAAATGGACGCTACCGAACACCCGCAGCGCTGAGGCACAGCCATTCTGAAGGCACTACTGAAAACAATTCTCCAAATAAGAACCCTGAATTTTTCTTTTTAAAAGAAAGGTTATTTCCTCATAGAAACCACAGTCAGGGGTTTTCCAGGTAGCTTCGTCTTGTTGTCATAACTATTACCTTCTCTGCAAAGCTTCAGATGGTGAAGATGATTTTTTTTTTCTTTTTTTTTTTCTCTTATTTTCATGAAACTGGGAGTGGGTATTTTCACTGAAAAATGCTGAAAGGAAGAATGCCTACTCACACCTGACTACATTAATTTTTTTGTTTTGTTTTGAAGGTTTGATGCAGCAAGAGGGAGATCGGATGCCGCAGGATATTCCAGAGTGTCTCCAACACGGCCCAGCTCTCTGCGTCCCACAACAACATGGAATCAGGGAATTCTCAGAGTTGGCAGGGACCTCTAGAGATCACCCAGCCCAACTCCCCTGCTAAAGCAGGGTTGCCCAGAGCACATCCCTCAGGGCTGCATCCAGGTGGGTNCTGGACTCTCTCCAGTAGTTCCCTGTCTCTCTTGAACTGGGGAGCCCAGAACTGGATACAGGATTCCAGTTGTGGCCTCACCAGTGCAGAGCAGAGGGGAAGAATGAGATCCCATGACCTACTGGCCACACTCTTCCCTATGTAGCCCAGGATTCCAATGGCCCTCCGGAGGGCCAACAGCAGAACAACTTGCTACCCCAAGCCTGAAGCTCCAGAACCAGTTTGCTTCACTACATAGAGCTGGAAGAACTGGATGTCCAGCAGGCACAGTGAGAAGGGCTGGTACCATCGCCCGACACTTCTCATTCCTCAGGCTTTACTGTCAAATGGTTTTTTATAATTTATTTTTTTTTACTTTCAATTTTCAGCAAGTTGAACTCTTTAGTGCCCAGATTAATTCATTTCAAGTGAGGTACCTGCCTGGGGCTGACATGTTTTGCTTTGTTTTTCCTTCTAGTCAGGGAGAACAGAGAAACTGGAAGAGAAAAGGTCAGACAGAACAGTTTATTATCAAAAACAGCACCTGGAGAAAATATTACCTGCATAAATTAAATCTTTCACATGATCTTTTTACCTTCTGAAAAATCCATACAACTGGATCATAGAAAACAGCTTGCACATGCTCTTATGGCTTAAGTTTTAACAACTAGATCCCCAAATACTTCATAAGCATCCAATATGGAGCTGCTTTGGCTGGTTTTGACCAGGCTGGACTCGGTTGTGTCACCTGAAAGCAAATCCCACCTCTCGTGCAGTCTCCAGAGTTTCCTATGTAAAGGTGTGAATCTGCCTCGGATAATCATAAAAAATAAACTAAACTTGGGGGCAAGAGAGGAAAGCAACGGTATAGTAAGCACTGGCAAGCAAATTATTGAAGATAGAGAAGGACTACGAGAATGAAAAATCAATAAGGAGAGAAGATAAAATGAGAGCTACAGTGACCAACCACGGAAAAATTGACAATATTAGTTAACGGCCTAACGTGGGGAAAAGTTGTGGGTAAGGAGAGGCAGAAAGTAAGAACAAAGTAAGCAGAAAAGGATCAGAATTGAAAATGAACACAAATTATCATAGAATCACAGAATGATTAGAGTTGGAAGGGACCTCAGAGATCATCAAGTTCCACCTCTCCTGCCCTGGGCAGGGACACCTCCCACCAGACCAGGTTGCTCCAAGCCCCATCCAGCCTGGCCTTGAACCCCTCCAGGGATGGGGCAGCCACAGATGCTCTGGGCAACCTCTTCCAGTGTCTCACCATCCTCACAGCAAAGAATTTCTTTCTGGTATCTAATCTAAATCTCCCCTCTTTCAGTTTAAAACCATAACCCCTTGTCCTGTCACTACACTACCTAAAGGGCAAACCATGGGTGGAACAAAGTGAACATGGAAAATAACCATGACCAGTGACTGTAAAATAGGTAGGAAACCAGGAGCGGCCAGATAAAGGGGCTTGGAATGCTAAAGTGGAAAAACACTGCTGCAATGAAAAATTTGGAATGACAGAAGGAAATGTTCAGGGCACAGGCCAGAATTTAACAAAAAAAAAAAACAATAGAATCTGAACATCACTAAATAAATTAGAGTAAGAGAAGGACACAGACACTGACACTGGATCAGGTTGAAGTGGACGGGGTGGAATGTGTTTTAACAAGGCAGTAACACATTTTCTTTTCTGCTTGGAACTTAGTTGAAATTTCTGGAGTCCCCCCGTTTCTCTCGCCATTAATGATTCCTCCCCAACCGAAGCCAAATGACACAGAATGGAACAGTCAGTTACTGCTGCCTTCTCTTGCTCTTCTCACCCGTAACAAACACCTTCCCATGGAACTTTCCCAGCCATCAGAACTCAGTCAAATCGCATGTATTCAATAATACCAGAAGAGCACAAAATTAAGGTTACCTTTTAATAGGTGTATTACAGCCTATATAAATAAGCTGTAATAAAAAATGGGCTGTTTTTTCTCTCCGACTCTTTATTGCAATGATTCCATTTAATTAATTCCATGAAATTAAATTAATCTGATGCCCCACAGAACCCTAATGTCTCAGAGAATGGCAAAATACGTGGTTTTATATAAAACACTTTACTGACTTCTGTTAGAACTGTGAGCAGTCGATGTGTTAGCAAACTAAACTTGTATGTCTCCATATCTGGATCCTTAAACACGACATTCCAATCAGCATCTACTCCTAAGAAGTTATGTTTAAGCAACATGGGTCAACAAAGGAATGCATAGTTCACCTCTATACGTAGACCATTGGTATGGTATTTCCAGAAACACGGATAATTGGTCTGGTTTACGTTCACAGTTAATACAGTAAGGGAAAGAAAGGTACTGCCACCGAAGCAAAACTCCAGATTTCCAGTTTCACTACACCAGCACCTCCTGTGGAGAAGAACAGAGACCTGCCATACAGAAAGGCAGACTTGGGGAGGGGTGTCTGTTTTCTTCTAGAGATTACACAAACCCCAGCTGCCTCCTTTTGACGCTTCCGATACGTAAAATCGCAAAGGTCCAAGAGGGATTTCACAACCGCCAAAACAGCGACTTTCTCATCCGTCGAGGTGTTGAAAAGAATGTCCCTGTTGTACTTCTCGTGTCCAGTGAGTTAAGAGTTAAATGGACTAAAAATCCAGTCCTTCACATCATCGTAACTCGGTACCACTCATCCTGTAACTACCGAAACCTTATTTGGCGGTGGTGGGGGGGGAAAGGTGTACTGCTTTGCACTCTAGCAATGCCAACGATGTCCCTTCTCAATCCGTAACCGAAGCTACAATCTGCTGTAAAAATAATTTATTAGACATTTGCAGTTGTTCTCTAACAGCACCTTTACTCCCCCACACATACACAACCGTAAGTCGTTGGTGGTGTTTTCTAATTCAACGAATTTTTTCTTAAATGACTGTGAATTGTCTTTCACTGAGATTTAGAAAAAAAAAAAAAAAACAAACCTCGGTCTGATATTTCTGAAGTGCGACTTCCTACCATAAATGGTCACATAAAGAGCAGAGTCAGCACAACGGGCAAGATAACCCTAAAAAGATACCCCCCTTTAGCCAGCCACCGAATCGAACAGAATACACGGGGCCCATGCAAATTACCAGAATTTCTGTTAAAACCTCGGCCCAAAATGAGTATGTAAAACTGAAAGTACAATATGTACATTCTATTAAAATTATATTGAATTTCCTAAAATAACAGACAGCGATTTCAGGTTTAATTCTTAACCGCTAATCTGGTGCCAGAGGATGGTGCTATTCGCCTGCACATCATCCAGGAAATTCAGAAACATCACGCCCTTTACACACTCACATTATTCACCCAAGTACGTTCCTTCAGACTGTATTGAGTTCGAGCACTTCACAGAAGAAAGCCTTCCTCATCCACAACAGCTATTTATGCACCAAACACTACTCCAGTATGAAACAGAAGTTTAAACGTAAGAATAGTGAACCAGGTGCCGGTATGTATGAAGTAAAATCGTCTTACCTCTGTTCAACATTTCCACGATCATTCTGCAAACTTTCTCCAGAAACTTCACGAGGGTGCCTTTTCAAGTTGCAGAGGGAAAAATACATTCACTAGTCCTGCACAATTAAGTAGGTTGAAGCTGCAAGTATTTTGGGGGTTGGAATAGATGATCTCTAGAGGTCCCTTCGAACCCCATATTAGAATCATAGAATGGTTAGAGTTGGAAGGGACCTTAAAGATCATCCAGTTCCAATCCCCCCTGTCCTGGGCAGGGACACCTCCCACCAGACCAGGTTGCTCCAAGCCCCATCCAGCCTGGCCTTGAACCCCCCCAGGGATGGGGCAGCCACAGCTTCTCTGGGCAACCTGTTCCGGTGTCTCACCACCCTCACACCGAAGAATTTCTTCCTGAGATCTGATCTAAATCTCTCCTCTTTCAATTTAAAGCCATTACCCCTTGTCCTGTCACTACACTTCCTGACAAACAGTCCCTCCCCAGCTGTCCTGTAGGTTCCCTTTAGATACTGGAAGGCTGCTATATATTATTCTGTGATTTTCAGCGCTTCTAAGTTCCAGAAAACTGTATTTTTGCAAACTTTCAGTGTCATGAAAACATCAAGGTAAGATTAGCTAAAACCTTATTTAATTTCATTTAGCTCCTCTGAATTCTCAGCTCTCCCACTCTGATGGGGACATCACAACCACACTAGTTGGCCTGACGTACCTGTGGGCAAACCAACCAATTTTTTTCTTAAAGGTCACTCAAATTTACAAATTTCTATTTGTCCATGCATTCACTTTGTTTTTTCTTTACAATATCAGCCCTGTATAAGAAAAATATGTCTATTTGATTGCCCCCCCATGATTCCAGGGACGGCAGCGCAGATTGCACTGTCACAGCACAGGGCACGTTTCACAGCAGAAGATTTGTGGCTTCCGAGGATCAAAGGAATAACCTAATACTGTATGAAGAATTTATCAGCTATCGAAAAAATAACAGTTTTAGGGACTTATTAAGACGTGACTTCAAAGAATCAAGAATGTTCAACAGATTGAATGCAGTTTAAAAGTAAAAAAAAAATAAAATCAAGGTCCAGCAATACAGCAATTATTGAAAACACTGTGAATGCACACACACACTCTCCTTACTGTGAGCTGAAACACAAATGCTTTTAATAACAAAAAAATAGGAATTGTTCATGAGTACAAGGGAGACAGACTAACTGGGTGACACTGACTTTTGCACTTCTCTGTGCAATGTTACGGTAATTAAACAGCAAAACCTCAGCGATGCCCCCATTCGGTTTGTACTTTTTTTTTCTTTAAAAAGACAAAAAGCAGATATACTCTATTTACATATTTTACTAAAAGTCAGCCAAAGACTCCATTTTTGAAAACTATAATGAAGATAAAAGGAAACGACATTATGCATTAGAATTTCAACACAAGTAAAGATGGTAGGAATGGTGGTACAGGACTGACCACAGGAAAGGAACTGAAAAGATGGAAGCACTTTGTGTAACAGTTCATATTTCACAGAATCATAGAACTGTCTGGGTTGGAAGGGACTTTTAAGATCATCTAGTCCAACCATCAACCTAACTCTGATAAAAACCATCCCTAAACCGCATCTCTAACCACTATGTTATCCCATCTTTTAAATACAGAATCACAGAATTGTCACGGTTGGAAAGGACCTCTGAGATGACTGAGTCCAACCATAGACAAAAACACAGCCCACTCCCTACAATCTCAGTCACTAGAGCATGCCCTGAAGTGCCACATCTACATGTTTCTTCAATACCTCCAGGGATGGTGACTCCACCACCCCCCAGGACAGGCCATTCCAGTGCCTGACCACTCTTTCAGTAAAGTTATTCTTCCTTACATCTAATCTGAACCTCCCCTGCCACAACATCAGACCGTTTCCTCTGGTCCTGTCATTATTCCCTTGGGAGAACAGGCCAACACCCATCTCTCTACAACCTGCTTTCAGGTATTTGTAGAGGGCAATGAGGTCTCCCCTCAGCCTCCTCGTCTCCAAACTAAACATGCCATACCTCCAGTGACGGTGCCTCAAACACCTCCCTGGGCAGCCCATTCCCATAACCCTTCCAGTGAAAAAAATTTTCCTAATATCCAATCTGAACCTCCCCTGGTGCAACTTGAGGCCATTTCCTCTTGTCCCATCCCCTGTTCCTCAGGAAGAGAGACCGACCCCAGCCTCTCTACAACAAGGGCTTTTACTTCGCATTGTGACAAAACTGACTACCTGATCATACTCACCATGTCCACCACCCCTGCTCAACAGAGACGGAGTTCTACTACCAGTTAGGCCTCTTCTCTGGCACATGGGATAACTGGGTACAAAGTCCTGCCTTTAACCAACAGAAACTATGGCTGCATGTGTATCACCCACAGCACAGTAAATGTCCAGACTCTTGACAGCATTTTGGGGTGCTATTTTGCAATTTGGCAAGCTACCATCTTCCAATGAAAAATTATGGCACTATTGACTACTAATGCACCTTGGGCGTGAGCCTCACTTGAAAAACAACCATCTTTGGGGGGGTTGTTCCCTTTTTCTTCATACACAGAACTCAAAACAGACCCTTTTAGCATTTTTAGTACAAATACTTAAAATGCTAGTTGAATTCCACAGTCCAGAACCCTAGCGGAGATGAACCCAACAAGAACTGCTTGAAGGACATTGCTCTGCTTCCATTAAGACAGCAAATTGCTATTGAAAAAAAAAAAAACAAACCCAGATGCTAATGTATAAAGACGAGTAAAATTAGAGAACTTTTTCTACATGAACTATAAATGCTCATATAAAAAAACCCACGTGCCAAAGAGTAGAGCGACTCCCTACATTGAAAACTACCATTACATACAAGAACACAAAGAAAAACTTGTTGCCGACAAAAAAAACCCACAAACAATAACCTGAAAACCATTGTGCCATTACAAAATCCCAAAATTAAAATCATTAAAAATATATTATTTGGACCAAAGAAAGTAGACACAGCCGCTTTCCAAATTGTGACAGAACAATGTTTAGTGCTTGTGTTTTCTGGGCCGTGAGCGATTTTAATAAATTGAGGAAACTGAGAAGGAAAAAGCTGCCTGTATTCACCAGAATGGAAATAATGATGCTGGAAAGGCAGGCTCTGATGAAGATGAAACCAGCTAAACACAAGACTAACATTCAACAAGTTTGCCTGCTCGGCAGAAACGACTGTGTTCTCTGCAAGGCCTCCAGGTCAGTCAGTAAGCAACGCCTTTTGCTCTGGATGGAAAAAAAATAATAATATAACAATAACCCAAAGGGGTAAGAATAAGCAGTGAAATATGAACTAGCGTGTTACATGTCATAGCTGCTCTCACTTTTTAAGGCAATGGAGTAGAAGGGTGCCCCCAAGACTACGGGAAAATTTTTTTCAGAACAAAATGGAATGGGACCAGGGGAGACCACAAAGAGGCACAGAGGGCTGGAGCCCCTCTCCTGTGAAGACAGGCTGAGAGAGTTGGGGTTGTTCATCCTGGAGAAGAGAAAGCTCTGGGGAGACCTTAGAGCCCCTTCCAGTCCCTAAAGGAGCTACAAGAGAGATGGGGAGGGACTCTTGATCAGGGAGTGGAGACACCAGACGAGGGGGAAGGATTTTAAACTGGAAGAGGAACTGAGATAAGATCTGGGGAAGAAATTCTTTGCTGTGAGGGTGATGAGACACTGGAAGAGGTTGCCCAGAGAAGCTGTGGCTGCCTCATCCCTGGAGGGGTTCAAGGCCAGGTTGGATGGGGCTTGGAGCAACCTGGTCTGGTGGGAGGTGTCCCTGCCCAGGGCAGGGGAGTTGGAACTGGATGGTCTTTAAGGTGCCTTCCTACCGAAACCACTCTATGATTCAATTTGCAGCTGTGGACATGGATGCCTTTACTTAAGATAAGTAGCTGACGACTGTAAATAAAATTTTTAAGAAAAAACCCAAGACACCTGCTCACATGAACTAATAACACAGCTGATGGAATGACGCAAAATGTACCTCCGACAGCTGACGAGCCCAAAATATACAGAACTTCCAGACCCAGCAGCTCACAAGCCCCTGATTATAAAAGAGCTGTATTAAAAAGATGGAGGACAGAGTGGGAGACACGACATTTCACAGTGTTTTACAAACAAGCATAGCTCAAAAGGCACTGTAACTTGAAAATCCTCCCCTTTTTGCTATTCCAACCAGTCTCTTAAGAAGTTACTGGAAACCTATAACCTTGTAAAAAGTTAAATGATAAATTAAGTGAGTTTCTTTTAAAAAGCTGTGCATCTTAAAGCAGTGCAATACATACATTTAAAGGTCACCTGAACAATTACTTTGAAGAGAAAACTGTTAAACATGTTCAGATTTTCACCATTTTTAATGTTTCAGAAAGAATAAATGTGAAGAGAGGACAAATTGGAAACAAAAGGCATTAAAAATGCATTGTTCTCCTTTGCACATGTAAATTAGGTAAAGTTAAACATTTCACACAATCTGTTCAAAGGAAATCTGCTGAGTGAACATACACCTTTTATAGTACTCGTTTTACTAGGATTAAATATAATGAAGCAAAACACATACACTTATCAAAACCAAGCAAAATAATTAACAAGGTGCTGTTCTTCCTTCGTTGTTGGGGTTTTTTTGCTTCTCCAAATTAGAGATTAATATTGATCAAGTTCCTGCTCTTCCTCCCCTTAACCGTTCCAAGATTTCAGATTAAGGAGCGATGTTCTATGCCATAAATTCAATTTTCCATTATTTCTCAACTACAAAATACCAAGGAGCTTTGTAAAAGGAAAAATTCACTGCAGGATCTCCGTTCTTCAACAGACATTTCAGAAACACTACTTAAAGTTCTAACGCTTTTTCTTATATCCCATTCACCTAAAATAATCAAAAAGAAATGAGATGTATAAATTATTCCTGTGCTCATGGGACGGTTTTAAATATTCTGTAGACACTCAACATCAATTTCAAAAAGACGGCACCAGGAGAAAATGCATCTATTGCTACTATTTTTACTATTTACTACTCCTTTTAGCTGAATTTTGTTGTCAGCGGGTTCTTCCTTACACCATGACACCAAAGGCCGTCAGCGCACCATCAAACAAGACATTTCTGCATTGTTCTCACAACCTCCCAATTCAACACTAGATACCACATCTTACCATGTGCTATTCACCAGTGGGCTCTCCCCATTTATTTTATTTATTTATTTTTTTTATATTCAGTACCACTTAAAACCAGAACATCTTCCACCATCATCCAGAGTCTTATTCCTCTCCCTACCCCTCTTTTCCACTCGTGGTGGAACATCAGAAGGAAAACAAAGGGAAATGAGTCCTGAAGTCTGGTCCCGTTCTTACCTACTGGTTTTTGGTGCCATATCCTTAGCAACGGGGTATGTGAAGATGTGTTATTCCTGATGTGTCTGCTCTCTATTGGAAGAGACCTTGATTGGTCATAATTATTCTAGACAACAAGGATTTCATTCTAACTTACATTCTACCAAAGCTCAGCTTTTCTGATATAGATGGCTACGTCACCATGAGAAGCTCTTGCTGGGACACCTTCTAGATATTCTTGTGCTGTAAAGCACTTTTTTTTTTTTTTCCCCTGTATTTACCTCCTAAACATTTGGGAAAAAAAAATCAAATAAAATTAATTAATTAAAAAAAAAAGGGTACAATTTCAGTTTTGTCCTCAGTGCCACACAGATTTAAGGTTCAACAGATCGCACGCAAACCTACTCAACAGCAGCTGCCTCTAAGGACAAAGGACAAATAATAACTAAATCCATCCACAGAAGAGGATGACCACATTCTCAAAGATGGCTTGAGACACAAGCTCGTTAGATAAGGCAAGTTGAAACTAAGGCAAGCTTTACCACCACATCATTTTCTTCCAGTTTGTTTGTGCCAAATTGCCTGTTTGTCTTCTCTTTGAGATCAACAAGCTTCGACATCTACTTTTGCTGCTTCCTTTAATTCTAATTGACGTGAAATGACTGCTCATTTCATAAATCACCAGAATTAGTCTGCCATACTGCTGTCTTGCCCCGTTCATATAATAGAGCACATCTGAGGCAGGGAAAAAATGCAGAGAAAGCGCTGGCTATTAAAAAATACAAAGCATAAGGAGAAAGAAAAGCTTTAGCATTCTTTGTTATTTAAATGTGTTAGTGGCAACACATTGACAGAGAAAGGATCTTTGAAACCTGGGTGTGAATCTGCTAAAGAGCTCTGAATCTAACTTGCAAAACAAACTCAAGCTGCATCAATGATCAAGTGAACTGAAGGTATCTGCAGTCCAGAACTTCTGCAGTATTAGAAACAACATGTTAGCAGGAAGGAAAAAAAAAAAAATAAGGCCAACAAGTTCACACTTCTATGACTATTATTTTAGAAACAAATCTTAAGCTACCAGAAAAAACACAACGGCGGTCTTCCTGGACCACAACATCACAAAATCACAGAAGGGACCTCTGGAGATCATCTAGTCCAACCCCCTGCCAAAGCAGGTCCACCCAGAGCAGGTTGCACAGGAACGTGTCCAGGAGGATTTTGAATGTCTCCAGAGACGGAGACTCCATCAACTCTCCGGGCAGCCTCTGCCAGGGCTCTGTTACATTCAAAGTTGAAGAACTTCCTCCTCATGTTGAGATGGAACTTCCTACGTTCAAGTCTGCCCATTCCCTCATGTCCTGTCACTGGGCAACACTGAAAAAAGACTGGCCCCATCCTCCTGACACCCACCCTTGAAGGATTTATAGGTATCAATCAGATCCCCCCTCAGCCTTCTCTTCTCCAGACTAAGAAGACCCACGTCCCTCACCCGTTCCTCATAAGAGAGATCTTCCAGGCCCCCCACCATCTCTGTGGTCCTCTGCTGTACCCTGCCCAGCAGTTCCCTGTCCTTCTTAAACTGGGGAGCACCGAACTGGACACAGTGCTCCAGATGGGGCCTCACCAGGGCAGAGCAGAGGGGCAGGATGACCTCCCTGGACCTGCTGGTCACACTCTTCTTGATGCACCCCAGGATGCCAATGGTTTTCTTGGCTACAAGGGCACTTTGTCAGTTGGTGGTCATCCTGTTGTCTGCCAGGTCTCCCAAGACCACCACTGGGCACCACCCTGTTTGTCCAAACGCTGGGCTACAACAGATTATATACCAGAAATTCCCTAAGAAACACATTATGGATGCTACCGGTAACATTATTAAGGATTTAGGAAATCTATCATTGTCTAATTAGATGATTAAGCTGACAAAAGGTCTTTCAGCAGATAACTGAGCTACAATCTTAGTATTATGCACTAATTGTATTTATCAGGGAAATCGTTGCAAGGAGAAGTGCAGATACCAGCCAAGCTGAAGTAAGCAGGATAAAAGTGAGCTCCTTGACATACACAGCAACATACAGCAGAGAAGCAGAAAATGTAGTTTTAAAAAAATAAAATCTGGTCTGCATTAAAACTGAGGAAAAGTTTATACAAATTACCCCACTCTTCAGCATGAGAAATATATTCACTTCACGTTGTTTTTACATTATCTGCATTACTTACCTACACCTTCATTATTTATGTGTATTATTACTCTGAAAATTTCTTCATTCATGGTTAGAGTTGGAAGGGACCTTAAAGATCATCCAGTTCCAACCCCCCTGCCATGGGCAGGGACACCTCCCACCAGACCAGGTTGCTCCAAGCCCCATCCAGCCTGGCCTTGAACCCCTCCAGGGATGGGGCAGCCACAGCTTCTCTGGGCAACCTGTTCCAGTGCCTCATCACCATCATAGTGAAAAAATTCTTCCTAAAATGTAATCTAAATCTCTCCTCTTTGAGTTTGTAACCATTACCCCTTGCCCTGTTGCTCCACTCCCCGATAAAGAGTCCCTCCCCACCTCTCCTGCAGCCCCCCCCTCCTTTAGGTACTGGAAGGCTACCACATTCCACATTTTCCTATGAAATCCTCTAGCACCAGACAAATATATCTGAATTCCGGAGTTATCAAAGATGAGCTTGTTTGACGAAGTCAAAAAACCAACGCAGAGTGAACATCACCACAATCTGCATAAGGGAAGCCTATATTTGGAAAATAAACCTATAGATAGATGTGATGTGAAACAGCACTGGAGGCTCCATTCTTCATTGCCAAAATCATTCAGAGACAAGAGCTGATTTAGAAAAAGCTGCGTAGCTGAGTTTAGGAGAAGAAAAAAACAACTGACTACAGCAAAACATAACCTGCAGTTTTAAATAAGATGTATCAGATGCAGATGAATGCCAGGGCAAGTTCATTTGCCAGCCTGAAGCTGTGCTTTACACTCTGTCCTCACTTTAGAGAACTTGCACGGGCTCAAGCTCATTGATTAATGTTTTCCTCTTCCTCGATGCAGTGAAAGATGAGTTGGAGCCTTCACATTTCCACCAGTACCCACAAGCTCATGGAGAGCACCCACAACCTTAAAATAGTTTGAACCTATAGAAGCATAGAATTGTCTGGGTTGGAAGGGACCTTTAAGATCGTCTAGTCCAACCATCAACCTAACTTGATAAAAAACCATCACTAACCCATGTCACTCAGCACTATGTCAACCCAGCTTTTAAATACCTCCAAGGATGGTGGCTCAACCACCTCAACCTGGGCAGCCCATTCCAAGGTTTCATAACCCTTTCAGTGCAAAAATTATTCCTAATATCCAACTTGAACCTCTCCTGGTGCAACTTGAGGCCATTTCCTCTTGTCCCATCTCCTGTTCCCTGGGAGAAGAGACCGACCCCCTCCTCTAAGCACACACGTTATCAGAAAAATAGCATTAAAACCGTACAATTCAAATCACATTTCTGCCTAGAAAAATGCTTACTTAGATCTTGAAGTGGCATTTTTCCTCCTTTCAATGTAAGCACTCAGTATATAATGCAGTTTCACCCTCTTGCCTAGTTGACAAGCAAAGTTAGTCATTTTCCTGTTTATGTGGGTCAGAAATAGGGAAGAGGAAAACATTAAAAATAGGAAAATGTGATTCTAAAAACCACAAAAAGTGGTAACAAGGACTGAAAGAAGGAGTACCCAAAACAACTCGTATTTTGGAATTAGTTAGACAGAAAATTTCCATTTAGGCCGAGCTTTTATACACAGTAAAAGTATGGAAGAAGAACTGAAGTGACAACCAGGCAAAGTTCTTCCACGTCTCTGACAACTGGGTATGAGAGCTCCTGCAGACACAGGTATTTTTCATGTTGAAGTTACTTAGCTTTCCAAGCTTTTGGCATTTTAACTTTTCATTTCTACCAGTGATTCTGACAGTAAACTCATGACTTTTAAGTTTAACAGCCATTTCAAGAGTCACAAGTGTAACCATAGAATGGTTAGAGTTGGAAGGGAGCTTCAAGATCATCCAGTTCCAAACACCTCCCACCAGACCAGGTTGCTCCAAGCCCCATCCAGCCTGGCCTTGAACCCCTCCAGGGATGGGGCAGCCACAGCTTCTCTGGGCAACCTCTTCCAGTGTCTCACCACCCTCACAGCAAAGAATTTCTTTTTAGTATCTAGAATATAATGGAAGGGAGGAGCCTGGTATGTTAAGCATTTGTAACTGTCCACCCTAAGGACCAAAACAATGTTTTTATGAAAGACCAGGGAAGCTGAGATCATGAAAAATGAGTAATACTTTGTCACCCAAGAGAAAACAAGATCAGGTGCCACTGGAGGCTCTTCTCTTCTCTGGGTGGCTTTTCTGGTGGTATGTGTGTGACATGATACACTAGACCATACAACTAATATGTTTTATAACAACATCCAATCACACAGAATATAATAAAGAAAAAAGTTATGATACTGTGGAAACACCTCCAGAAGACAGCACAGAGATAAGGTAGGTATCGATAAGGCAATTTTTACAGGGAAGAAACAACAGTATCTGTAGTGAAAGACAAAAAGCAACAACAGACATTGTAATTTTGTGTTTTAAGCTTCCTTTTCTTACACCTTCCTGGCTTCCACCTTTTAACTTCATTTCTGAATTTTTACATGCATTTCCTATTAGCCTTCAAGCTCCTTTTCATCAGTAACTGATACATTTTAAACAGGTTCTTTTCCTCCCACAGTTCTGGATTTGATATGCCTGTATCTTTCATTTTTAGATGCCTTACAAGTTTCTAGAGCTGAAATCGTGACAGCGATCGTGACAGCGAAATATACTGTCTCCGCTTTGTCAAGAGCCTTGCTTTGAGTACTGAAGTGCAAACTTCAGGCAGGATTTACAATGCTTAAATCGATATATAACAGCACTATAGCAGCAATCATTCATCCTTAAATCTCAAAAAAACCCGTGACTCCAACCATACCTTCCTGGCACTCCAGCAATCGCATCTGAGAAATTAGTGAATTCTTCACTTTACCTTCTAAAGACACAAAGAAAACCAACTGATGGTTCCTCTTTACCGTGACCTGAAGGGTCTGAGATAGAAGGCCACGGTAAGAACAAGTGGAGCTAGTATTTCCCCAGGATCTCTGGTTCTTCCAGAATCCCAGTGTTCTAAAAAGGACACAATCATTTTTAGTTTAATCTAAGTTCTTTTGGCTTCCAAGCAAAACACCCAACTTTCATACATAGTAAGAGCCAACTATGAAAATGATTGGATTTGTATTCATGGAATCAGGGAATTGTTGGCAGGGACCTCTAGAGCTCACCCAGCCCAACTCCCCTGCTAAAGCAGGATTGCCCAGAGCACATCACTCAGGGCTGCATCCAGGAGGGGCTTCAAGGTCTCCAGAGAAGGGGACTCCACACCCTCCCTGGGCAGCCTCTGCCAGGGCTCTGACACCCTCACCCATATTTGAAAGCAACTCCCTGTGTTCCTGCTTGTGCCCGTTGCCCCTCATCCTATCAGTTTACACTCTGCCCCCCAAAAATGTAAATCAAACTAGTGCTAAAGGACCGTAAAGGAAAACTCAGAAAAAGGCTGGAGTGTCACTTTTTCCAGTGTAGGTGTACAGTCTGTATGAGGAGAACCTCAAAAAGGTATCTCAAAGGATTTTTAAAAGCTTTTCATTGCTGGTGACACATTTTTCCCTGAAATAAGCCACTTCCTTTCTAAAACCCACACGGTGCCTCAGTGTCAAGATTCAGTAACTTCTCAAAGTCGGTATATACACTTTTCTGACACAAAACACGGAAGTCTTAAATTCTCATTACTTTCCATGATTTAAGATATAACTATGTATCATGTCAGATTTCAAACATTTCCATTCAGTAAAGAAGGCGTTCTCTTTGTCACCGACGGAATACACGCCAGAACTGAGCATCACTGGGTACAAGGGGCTCTCATCCCTGGAGCGGGCATTGGAGAACTGTCCCTCTATCTCCTAAGGCGCCACAAGGAATTGAATTTGGGGACAGAAAGTTCTTCTGAGCTACCCAGTAATTGATTTTCAATGATTTTCACATAATGGATTTTCAAATGTGCCAAATCAAAGCATCGGAGCCCAATATGATAAATGGAAGTAAAGCCTGAGGGACACTAAGTGAATGAAAACACATTGTACCTCACTATTAAACTTCAGAATGTTTGCTCCTCTAGGATTTTTTTTTTTAATTCTCCCTCTAAATAAAATCCACAGGATCAGTTTAGTCTGGGTTTCTTTCCACTTACGATTCCCAACTTCACTAGTCCATTTATCCACAAGGCAGAGATGATACCAGTTATCTGTTAAAGCACAATAATCTGTATTGACATTTTGCACTAGGAAGCAACCACTAATCACACTGTCCATCCATAGCATAAAAAGACAGGAAGACAAGTAAATATTTGTCTGTGGTCCGAGAAACACCCATCATCCTGAATCCAACCCAAACCTCACCTGAGTGAAAATTAAAAGCTAATTACATCAAGTGACGCTGTGGTACCGTTCGTGGGGTTTCTGTATATATTTTACTGGTGTAAAGAAAGAATGAAGGAAGCTATTTATACAGGAGAGGCAATAAAAGGATTGTAGAAAATTGAAAGAAAGCAACGTTAACAAAGTGCAAGCTCAGCCAGCAGCTACTAATTTCACTTGTGGCTTGTATTCTTGAAACTGCCCCACGTGTCTTAATAGCTACGTCAAAATCGTAAATACGTGCAGCATTAATAAAAATCATAAATCAAAAATAAACGCCAGTGAAGAGATACTTGCTTTTCTATTAAAAGCCACAAGCAAAGCAGTACAGTCCAATATTTAGAAAACTAGACTTGAGCTTGAGACCTGTGCCCTATTCCTAGATTATGTGGCGTATCATGAGTAAGGCTTTTCAATTTCCTGTGCCTTACTTTCAATTCTGACTCTTGACTGCGAAGCTTGTTCCTTATTAAATATTTACACATACAGCCTTACAGAGGCCCTCTTCTCGGTGCTGTTCCAGAGGAATCACCCTAATGCAAAAGAGCCAGTGCCCCCCAAAAGACAGCTCAACTACGGGAAGATCTTCATTAACAAAACCCACTAGACTCCTTCCTACCCCAACAGCAACCAAACTAAACATGCTCCGTTCACAGTAGCTTTAATTTCCTGCAAGGATTGCGCATTTACAGACACCTGACCTCTTTCTTGCTGGTGCCTCACTAAAACCAAAAATCTTAAGTGTCATAAAGTGGTTAACAATTCCGTTAATGGTGCCTGAACTGGAATAGAATCTCGCTCACTCACCAGTATCTGTGTGTGTTCTGCAATACCAACAGGGGCAAAAAAGAAATGAAAATGCCGTTTGGCCAGAAAAAGCAAGCAGAAATGAAATGAATCTGCACAGAACGCAGATCCTTTTGACTAAAGGGGTACTATTTTTACATAAAGTTCAAACTTAAAAAAAAAAAAACCCAAGTGTTTAAGAAAGGTTTCTCATAGATACCAGAAATACCCACAGAACCCATAAATACCAAACAAAATTACTTGCTTCTCTTGACTCCAGCGAAAGCAAACTTACTACCACAGTGCACCTCAGATGGCAATCTCCGAACGTCACTAATACCCACTGCTGAGATCAAGCAGAGGGTGCCCGAGAAACGCTGCATCATGTTGCCAGTTGAAAAGAAATCTGTATAGAGATTTCATTCTTTTATTTTAGGGACAAAAAGACTCAATATAGCCAATAGAAATATTAAAAATAACACGCATCTCCATCAGCTGCTACCTCCACATCACAGAATCACACAATCTCAGGGATTGGAAGGGACCTTGAAAGCTCATCCAGTCCAACCCCCTGCCGGAGCAGGAACACCTACATCAGGTCACACAGGAACGGGTCCAGGTGGGTTCTGAATGTCTCCAGAGGAGGAGACTTCACAACCTCTCTGGGCAGCCCCTTTCAGTGTTCCCTCACCCTCACTGGGAAGAAGTTTTTCCTTATATTTAAGTGGAACCTCCTCTGTTCCAGCTTGTACCCATTGCCCCTTGTCTTGTCATCGGATGTCACTGAGAAGAGCCNCACCAGGACCCCCAAGTCCCTTTCCCCTCCACTGCTCTCCAACAGGTCAGTTCCCAACCCATACTGGTACCTGGGGATGTTCTTGCCCAGATGCCAGACTCTACACTTGCCCTACACATATCGGCATGATGGTGAGTAAAAACTTCACAAGTGACTCTTCTCTAAAATCTCCATGTTCTTCTTACAAGAGAAGCTTCTCTTACTTCCCCCCACAGAAAATCCTCTTAGGTCCAAAACCAGTAGCGTACACACAAGTATAGATAACTCAGACTCTCCTGACATTGCCACCATCTATATAGCAGCCTGGACAATAGCAAAGTGACCACAGAATCTACTGAAGAGTTAATTAGCTGTCTATGCTTCACACGAACCAAAGAGAGGATTTAAGTTGCCCATAAAAATCCGACTCAGTTTCCAAAACTGGTTAGAAAAGCAGAGAAGCACCCCCTTTTCTTTCAGAACTCCAGAAAAGTTCATTTTTTACTGCATGAAATACAACATGGCGAATTTTTTTAATATTTTGAATATTTTTTTTATATTTTTTTATATCCCAACCACAACTCACAATCAACGTTTAATACAAAAACATTGTCACAACTTTGAAAAGCTGGGCACTTTAGATTTGAAATATATATATGAATGATTATGTTTATAACCCTACACTACTCCCCTTGTACCAAGGTACTGTGATAAACTGTACACATTTCAATAAGACAACCAAGATCCTCTCTTCATACAAACTCCATCTATCGCTATTCATTTGTGCAGCAGCAGGTAGTTCTCTTTAACTTTTTGCCCAAGTAGAGATTTTCAGAAATGGCTGATTACTGAAAAAATGTATTTGAACAACATGATTAGAGGAAATGGGGCAAAACACTAAATTGCAGAGGCTACATCACTGCACCACTTAGGCTCTCAGGAATAAGATTTTTAAATATTATTGCACAAGTTCCAGAAAATGGAGTAGTTTTTGCTGCCTCTGAAGCTTAAGATCCCGAGAATTGTCTTAACAATTCAATGAGAAATTACTCATGTAGCTATTTCTGAATAAAAAGTAAAAAACAGATATGTGAACTTTTAATCACATGGGGTTTTTTTTAAATCTGAAGCTTATCTTCTTAACATTCTGTGCTTCTCTCAGAAGTGTTTTCTGTTGTCATTAAAATACAGCTAAATATAATGATGTTAAATTACATCCCCAAAAATACAAAGCATCGGTTTTGATATCCCAATGGGCACTGTTACTTTTCTACCCTTCTCATAGAATCACAGAATCATTCAGGTTGGAAGAGACCCTTGGGATCATCAAGTCCAACCATCAGCCCCACTCTACAAAGTCCTCCCCTACACCAGATCCCCCAACACCACATCTCAACCACTCTGAAACACATTCAGGGATGGGGACTCAGTCCCCTCCCTGGGCAGCCCATTCCAGGGTCTGACCACTCCCTCTGGGAAAAAATCTTTCCTAATGTTCAGCCTAAACCTACCCTGTTGCAGCTTGAAGCCATTCCCTCTCGTTCTATCGCTCATTTCCTGTGAGAAGAGACCAGCACCAACCTCTCTACAATGTCCTTTCAAGTAGTTGTGGAGAGTGATGAGGTCTCCCCTCAGCCTCCTCTTCCTCCAACTAAACACTCCCAGCTCCTTCAATCGCTCTTCATAAGATTCATTCTCCTTATTTTGGCTTCCAATTTGCCCTGAGTTTCCCAAAACAAGTTTGGAGAGAGATCTGCTAGAAAAAGGAAACCTCAAAAAGAAAAACGGAACAGGTATAATTATACACATGTTAAAAACGTTGATTTTAAGAAATCAACTGCAGCAGCTCTCTTTTCTACTGTAAGAAAGAGCTTGAAAACTAACTTTAGACAATAGGGTTTTTCTTATTTCGCTGACATCCTTTCCCAAGATCCAAATAAGGTTTAAAAAATGCTATCAAAATGACCTAAAAAAGCCCAAATCTTCACAAACCCATTTCTAACCAAAAGCCAAAGGGAGCCTCAATACAGTATCTAAAGACACACCAGTAGGTGCCAGTTTTTGCCCTACTTTCTCCAAAGGAATATTCCATGGAAAGAAGTATGTCCGTGCAAACCTAGACAAGAACCAGAGCCTGTTTGCACATGAGATAGAATCATTATAGAACGTTCAATCCCAACTCTAAGTCTATCAGGTAAGTTAATAAGAAAGTGTAATTAAGTCAGTCCTTTAAGAATATGCATTTTATTTAGGTACACAACACAATGTCCACAAGGCAATTTTCTATTAAAATTATTCAGCAGCCACTTAAAAAATATATACAAAATAAATTTATATACAAAAGACCTTCAGAATATACAGTCTGAATACCAGAAGCAGTATGTCTACGGAGTTTAATATTCTCTTTTTTATATCCATATGCAAACCCAGACACAGGTACTTTGCAATGTTAATGTGTGAATTTCAAAACAATAATTACCCGTATTTGACAAAGATACCAGCTGCGAAATTGTGAGGGGAGGGAGGGGAAGCTTTATAAATACATCAATAAAATAACCTCACTATGTTTAGCATAAAATCAGCAGTTTATAGTTAGCAAGAATTCTAACATTCATTAGGCAGAAATACCTCAGTGCAGGGGGCAAACACAAACTTCTTACACAAAAATGCCACATCCCATCGTATCATGCAGCATTCTAAGGCAATTAAGCCTATCACTAATGACACAAACCCGGTTCTCAGTCAGGAAATTAAGGAATAGTAAAGGAAGCCTCTAAAACCCTATTTCATTTAAAAAGCAAATATACTAACACATTATCTTTTGTTTGTAAAAACATAACTTTAAAATTTCCCAAGCATGGAAATAAATGATCTCTGCTGAAAATTAATTGGAATTTCAGGTTTATCCACCACTTGGGCACCTCTGCAGCGTTCAGCCCGCAGGGTTGGACTAATTCAAGGCTCATTTTGGGATTCAGGGATTGCAAAATGAAGAAAAATCCCTCCCTTCCTCCTTACACCCTGAACAGCATCTATTGCTTCTTCCAGAACGCTACCACCACCGAGACAGATGCAAATGAAAAAGTATTTATATATGAAAATCTAGCTACCCAACAAGATCAGTGATAAATATAAAATGCTGACAGCCTTTGGCTTCAGTCACTTGTTCCAACTTTAATCTGCAATAAACCTATGGGAAAACCGAGCTCCGAGTCCTACACGCTGCCACCTACTACTTGTACAGACTTTCCGAGGGAATCCCTAGTTTAGGCTCTAAAATTATTAAAAACTACTAAGATGTATGCAAAGAAGAGCAGAGCAGCCAGGGGAACGAGAAAACAGACCAAAACCAAAGAGAAGTTTCAACAAAAAAATGAGAAAAGATTAGGGGGGGGGTGGGAATAAAAACCAAAGAAGTTATTCGATGAAAATTTCAAAAAACAGGCAGAAATCTCTATCTATATTAATTAGGCCCTCAAGAGTATTTGGGAAATAAGAAAGCAAACTCACTTAACAATATACCAGGCATGATAATGCCAAACTTTGACAAATATTTCACTTTTAAATATTACAATTTATCTACTAGAAGAATACATACCATTTTGCAAAAAAAAGTGAACTTTAACCATAAACTCTCCAAATGAAGACATTTTGCCTCGGCGGGAAAAACCAGACTTGGGACTTTTAAGCAGCGGGAAGTTGGTATTTCGACTAACTACAGAGAAACTGATCACTAGGAAGCAGTTCATATTGTTCAAAAAAAAAACAAAGCAGAATTTGCTATTTGGACTAATTAATAACACGCCCGTATAGAACCGTAATATGGATTGTACAGACGACCATATAGAATCGGCATCTGTCAGACTTTTATAGGAAGTCTTCTGAGGAAATAAATCAATTCCACTCCTGCTCATGAACTTAGCAGACCAGAGTATTTACCCTGGGTTGTACTATTTCCACTTCAACGCTTTAAGGCACTCAAAATAGGTGAGGATACAGACGGCGACACACTAACGTGTCAGGTAGAACATAAACACCGCGGCACTGGCTTTATATAAAATTTTTATTAGGAAAGGTTAGAAACATTACTTTTATCCAAAAGGGCAGAGGTCACCCTGCTCGTAGACCTAAATGACAAAAATGGCAAAATATACACAACATGAGATTTGTACCTGAGAGCGTGAATGGAACACTGGAACATGCTTTTTTTTTTCCAGTTTGGAAACAAAACTGTAGTGCAACCTGAAGTCAGGAATAAATCCAAAGTTTTTTGCCTCCCTTTTGACATAACGTGCTCAATAAAAATTGGATGGGAATTGTATCTCTAACATGTTCCGTATTAGCTGCCAAGTTTAGCGTGAGGAAGAGTACGGCAGTATCTGAGCAAACCTCTTTTTCTGCTTGCAGCATTTTCTCTTTATTGCATGTATTGCTGTTTGGGATCTAAAATACTGACACTGGGAATATGTTAAAAGCAGTAACACAGCAGTGATTTAGTAGTAAACTTAAAGGAAAGCTGAAATACACACGCACTTACTAATTTGACTCACAGGGCCACCAGAATCTGGTGCGAAAAAGGAAAGGGTTAAGTCCAGAAGGTCCTGATTCTGATCTTCCATCTAAAGATTCAAAGTAACAGCAGTGGGTGCAAACAGAAGAGAACATATTTCCATTTCTAAAGGAAGTTTTCTTCAAAGCAGCCCCGAGGCAGACACAAACTTTGTGCTTTGTGCTTTGCCTGGTAGTTGAGTTGGTTTTGGTTTTGGTTTGGGTGGGTTTTTTTTTGTTTGGGTTTTTTTTTTTTCCACTGAGCAAAGACTTTCACGCTAAAAGTTGACAGAATTGTTACTCCAGTCCTTTTCTGAAAGGCTTGAGAATAAACCATAGAATCCCAATGAAACTTCTCATGAAATACACACCACGTCTCGTCTCCATACCTACAAACCAGCTGTTTTAAGATGCTGAAGATCACATTTTGGCAGCTGATTGGAGGGGGTTTGGGGTTGATTTGGGTTTTTTTGGGGGTTGGGAGGGCAATTTAATTGCTTGCTCCCTTCCCAGTTTGGTCCTATTCAAAAACTACACACGTCCTATTACAACTACAAGTGTCAAAACCTGAGGTTAGTGAGGCTTTTAAAAACTAGCTGTGTTTCTGTTGTAATATTGCCATCAGGATAAAGACAGAAGAGAGTAACGACATGGAGCGGAAATAACAATTACAAGACTGGCAGTTTAACAACATCAGAAAAGAAATAAAAAGTAAAATCTAACTTTAAGAACATTTCATCCAACAGTCTTAATGTAAACTGAGGCTCCTGCTCCCCAGAGCTGTACACCATAGAGCAAAACTAAGTCACTGTACAAAAGAACAGCTCAAGTGTTCTTCCCAACGGGCTGTAGCTCCAACACCCAGAGAGGCGTGTCAAGAAGAGAGAAACTCGAGAGAGTTTTGCACGTGCAACAGCAAAATCCTCAAGTTCAAGACTCCGCAAAAGTTAAAAACGTCCAATCGTCAGTGAAAATTAGGCAAAAATATCAAGATATTCAGTGCAACAGCTTAAAAGTTCACATACAAATTTGCTACCAAACGGTGAAAATCGCAATGTCAATTAAAAAAAAAATAGAAAAATTCGATTATGAATTATAAATAGGTCCTATATGATCAAAAGTGGGTTTAATGTACCAAGATACAAATGCTGATTTTTAATTTATTGGGTTTTTTTCCCCATTACTCTCTTGTAAAAGCTTTTTTTTGGTTAGCTTTCACAATATCATCCGGAGATGCCGACTGGAAGTCAAATGGTGTTATGGCTATCAGAGGACCAGTTTCCTTGGGTTTTACTTGGTCTTGTACTTGTCTGCTGTACAGGAAAGCTTTATGTACCCCAACCGTGCCCCGCTTATAACCTTTTGGAGGGTAACGGAGACACAGGGTTAAAGCGAAAGCTGAAGGTCTCGCACGCAGCGCCTTCATCCACGAAAGGGACAAATCCTGACTTTTAGGACTAAGCCCTAAAAAACCCCTGTTTTTTTTACTTGTTTTGGCAAAACTAGAACATTTGCCTTGTTTTTCTTTTAAAAGTTTAGTTTCAGGGTTTGAGATACTTGACTGCTCTGCCACGTTTCGCTCCGCAGATCCATCTGCATTTTTTACAAGGACACTTAAATCAATGGTGGTTCTTTTTGTGGGCCTCGAGTCGGTTACATGGGGCATGGGGAAGTCGGTCCTTTGTTGAGTTTTATCTATTTCAATAGTCTCTGCTATTAAATCCGAGAGAGACAAATTCTCAACCTCCTTTAGGGGAGAAACTTTAGATAGAGCTAGAGAAGACAAAGATCCTGTTAGCTCTGGCATCCCACCTGGAGCTTGGGGTTGACTTACTAGTTGTGATAACGGTGAGGTTCCCAGTTTCCTATCAGCGAGACTTGCTGTTGACTGGGTATAAAGATCAGCCAGAGAGTAACAGGGGCTAGAACTGCTTTCCTGGTTCTCCTGAAGTAACTCAGCCAATGATGTACCCCCAGACCTCAACACCGGCAAAGCAGCCAAGGCTGAAGAGGGGGTTTCTTGTTTCCTACTTTGCCCAAGCAAGGAGAAATTTTCAAGGAGTTCATTCTCTCTATTTACAGCATGACTGACTGGGTTATCAAGAGCCAATTTTCCTAAAGCACCCGTTAAACACGGAGGATCGTAAAAATTTGCATTCCTATTCCAATCAGAAGCATTGGAGGAAAGGAGAGGAGGAATGCTGTCTTCAGGACTCTGGGAATCACAAACCACGCTCTGCATCAGCAAGGATTTCAAGTCCTGTGTTTCCTTGCATTCCAACTTCTTAAAGGAAGGATTTCCAGCTGGGTTACTTCCTACACTAAAGTAAAAATCTTCACTGGCTGGAACCAAACTTACTGCATTAGCGCGTTCTGGTAGTGGATTCTCTGCCTGTTTATTCACAGGTTCACAAAACGATCCTTTACACAAATCATCACCGAAAGAAGGCCAGAGAGCAAGTGAAGAGGATTTCAATCCTTCCCTTTCAGATGAAGGGACGCTGGGTTTTTCAGCATTAAGGGGCATTTTGTCATTTGTAATTACAGAGTGACAAGCTGAATCACTCTGAGCTGTCAGGTTTCCAAACTGAGGTTTGTTGGTGTTATCAGCAACATTTCCTACTGCACAAGAGAAACTGACTGAGTCAATACACATTTCTGGACAACAAAGTAAGTCTCCTTACCTTACAAAAGCCAGTAATTTTCAGATGGAAGCACAGCCACAACGAAATATCCGTTTTTTTTTTTCAAAGTTGACAGCAGCAACCACAAAAAAAAAAATCAAGAAGAAACATGAAAAGGCATTTAATTACTAAGTGTTATCCAAAGATAGGCAGTGTTCTACAATTAAATTACAGGTATCTACTGGAATACCTATGAAATTTTAAGAATCAGCAAAGAACAGTAGTAAAGATTATAAAGATTTAAGCATAAATCAAAATTAGAAAGTTACTGTGTAGATGCTACCCGCAAAAGTGGGGTACCAGGGATGGGAGATGTCCGTTCACCACACAAATAATGGGTGCACATAAAACTTATACGAAATCCAACTCTTAGGGCATGTATTCATTCAGGTAAGTCATGTATCAGGAATCAGAAATTTACTATGAACTGCAGGTGGTTGCAGTTTGAATTTAAGCTGACACTAAGGTTTTATTTTGACTTCTAGCTCAGGAAAAGCTACAGTTTCCTTTAAATGTTTTTAGAAGACAGAAATAGAAGAGTAAGTTGGTCTTTTTTTGATTTTCTAATAAATGACTAATGCAATAACAAGCATTTTCACAGCTTGTAAAGCCAAAATTAAACTGTACTTAGAAATGAATCACCTCGAATGTAAACAACTAAAATGAATGTAAACAATTAAATAGAAATATACCTTTTGTCGTCTTTCCTACAATCACAGCGTCCTCATTCTTGGTCTTCACGTTTTGCTTACTGCTTTGTGAAAGCACAAGATCCAAAGCCTTCTGTACATCAAATTTACTATCCAGTACTGCTTGCACCATTGTCTGCTCTGGTACAGACTCTGCCAAAACTTCTCTCATTTGATCAAGGCATGAATTAAGACGGGCTAAAAGAGACATATTACTGTTAGAAACTGCACCCCCCCCAAAAAAACAAGTATAAAGCGGCCTAATCACTAGCTCCACACATCTGATTAACAAAACCAGCAGAAAAATATCACAGTAAGAGATAAAACCTGCAGAAATTAATTTCAGTCTCACTTACTGCCATGATCTCGTCCCCAAACCCTGCAGAATATTTGACTAATTTCCCATACTGCTATAAGCAACACATCACTGAATACTATCTATTAGTCTATAAATTCTCAATATTGAAATACTTGGATGTTGTAAAATTAACTATCTTCAACGCAGAGAAGAAATAAAAATAATCACCTTAAAATTATCCAAAGTAATTTAATGCAACCCCATTGAACAGCATAGTTTAAGTGTTTACAGATACTATAATTAACACTCAAAGTAAAACAGCATTTTGGGGAATCTCTGGCCTTAACAACGGAAAACTCAGGATCACCAGGTTTGAAACTACCTGCAATCTTCACCTTTCCTAAAAGAGTAATTTAGTTTTTGACTGATAAAAACCACATTTCCTTTGGAGTGTATTTCTGCAACTAGCGTAAGCTTCAACTAAGATAAGTTTCTGAAGTCTTGAAATCAATGCTCCCCAGGTGTTTGCTCTGAAGAAGAATTACTTGGCAGAGCCCTGCATAATCATAGAATCACAGAATCATTCAGGCTGGAAGAGACCCTTGGGATCATCAAGTCCAACCATCAGCCCCACTCTTCACAGTTGTACCCTTCACCAGATCCCCCAACACCACATCTCAACCACTCTGAAACACATTCAGGGATGAGGACTCAACCCCCTCCCTGGGCAGCCCATTCCAGGGTCTGACCACTCTTTCTGGGATGAACTTTTTCCTAATCTTCAGCCTAAACCTACCCTGTTGCAGCTTGAAGCCATTCCCTCTCGTTCTATCTCCAATTCCCTGTGAGAAGAGACCAGCACCAACCTCTCTACAATGTCCTTTCAAGTAGTTGTAGAGAGTGATGAGGTCTCCCCTCAGTCTCCTCTTCCTCACACTAAACACTCCCAGCTCCTTCCATCAGTCTCCATAACATTTATTCTCCAGGCCCTTCACCATCTCTGTTCCCCTCCTCTGCACTCGCTCCAGCACCTCGAGATCTGTCTTGTGTTGAGGTGCCCAGAACTGGACACCATACTCAAGGTGTGGCCTCACCAGTGCTGACCACAGGGGGACAATCCCCTCCCTGCTTCTGCTGGTCACACTATTTCTGAAGAAAATGGATTAAGATCCATTAAGAAATGGATCTTTCTAGATATCTTTTCCATCCTTTTTTAGTCCAGAATGTTACTTTCTTTCTTGTTCCAATACTAATTCTTAACTGATTGAGGTTGTCAAAAGTGTTCTGAAAAGCCAGGGTGCTATATACATCACCTGTATCCATATAGAGGTGATTCTTTCAAATTGCCCTCTACAGCATTATTTCCTGCTGTAAAAACATGCATATTAGACCCCTATTTATCGTATTTACCCGTGTGTCTACACATTAGCATAGCTTCTACCATCAAGATTGTTTCTATTTTATCTATTGTTTCTGAACGTTCCACAACTTGTTTTAAACACCAGATGTCATTCATGCATTTTCTTGTCTGTTCATTCAACACCACACTTTACTCTGAGCTTATGACTATTTTTAAAAATAACCCAAATTAATTTCCAAAACATCAAAAACTAAGGTAACCATTAATACTTCAAGAAAGAGACTGGCGAATCTCTTTCATACAGCATGTAATTAAGCTATTGGGCAGCAAGTTTAAAAAACAAAAGCAAGTATTTTTCCCCCAAAGAAAAGAAAAAGAAAAAGCAAAGAACTTGGCTGGTAACGTGGAATTCAGTGCTGTGGGACTGAGTGGAAACCAAAGTCTAGTGAATTCAAAACAGGGTAAGAAAAGACTGTAGAAAATCATAGAATCATAGAAACACAAGGTTGGAAAGGACCTACAAGGTCATCTAGTCCAACCATCCTCCTATCACCAATACTACCCACTGAGCTACTAAATCATGTCTCAGAGCACCTTATCCAGAAGCTTCTTGAACACCACCAGGGATGGTGACTCCACCACCTCCCTGGGCAGGCCATTCCAGTGCCTGACCACTCTTTGGGAGAAAAGGTTTTTCCTGACATCTAATCTAAGTCTTCCCTGGGGCAACTTGTGGCCATTCCCTCCAGTCCTGTCATTAGTTATCAGGGAGAAGAGGCCGACCCCCTCCTCTTCACAACCACCCTTCAGGAAGTTGTAGAGCGTGATGAGGACTCCCCTCAGCCTCCTCTTCTCCAGACTAAACAATCTCAGCTCCCTCAGCCCTTCCTCATAAGACTTGTGCTCCAGATCCCTCACCAGTTTTGTTGCCCTTCTCTGGACACGTTCCAGGGCCTCAATGTCCTTCTTGTAGCGAGGGGCCCAAAACTGAACACAGCGCTCGAGGTGCAGCCTCACCAGAGCTGAGTACAGGGGGATGATCACCTCCCTGCTCCTGCTGGCTACACTAGTCCTGATGCAGGCCAGGATGCCACTGGCCTTCTTGGCCACCTGGGCACACTGCTGGCTCGTGTTCAGCTGAGCATCAACCAACATTCCCAGGTCCTTTTCTTCTTCACAGTCTTCCAGCCACTCTGCCCCAAGCCCAGAAGATGCAGGTATCTAATGATATTGGAACCCATATTTCAAGGCAATGTGTGACTTTGTAAACCTCTCAAATACTCTTATTGCCATAATTTGGAATACAACACAAAGCAAATGATCGTTCTCCAAGTACTCTGCTTCTAATATTCTTCCCTGAGCATCCATTTGAGGAGTCAACACCTTGAGCTACACAGATGCTTGGCCTGAGCCAGTGCAACTGTTCTTATGGCTGAATTTCGTACCACATCTCGTTATTTCTAGTAAGAAACTAAGAACATATTTCACTGTATGTAACCAAGTTACAAGTTATATACGAAAGGTAATTACAAACTTGAACAGTCACACATGAAGCTAAGATCTTGAAGGGTGTGGTTCTACAACAAGATTAAAAAATTGTGAGCGGTGTCAGTCATTAATTTAACACTATTTCAGTAAGTCCTTAATACATATAAAAGACTGGTCTGAGCATTATGTATTTTCCATCGTTACCTCTATCAACTTCAGTCAACTGATGGTTGGGTGTAAAATAACCAGCGGTATCATCTGTATCTTCATAGCCATACTCTTCTTCTAGGGGCTCAGCAAATGCTGCTGGTTTGTCTCGTCTGGAGTAGATAAATTGAGCTGCTGGATTAGGTAAAAAACAAAGTATTAAAAAAAAGTCTCTTTTTTTTTTCTCCTTATAACACAAAACACATCTAAAGGGAAAAAAAGAACGCTGACCTGTTGCAGTGGTTTTGGGGGAGGCAGCTATACTATACTACATTTTCTATAGTCTATAAATCACCATCTATGACCTAATGACTTCAGAACCTTACTCCACAATTGTTGGGATTTTTACCTCAGTTACAACTTAAAAAAAAAAAAAGAATGAAAATAATGTTGCTTTTGCAGTATGGCACTGCCAAACTACTCATAACAATTTAATGGAGCTGAACACATTCTTCTCTTCTTGGAATTTCATTAGAAATACAGCCAATGAGTAAAAACTTAAATTCACACAAAACTTTAAACAAGTGGATAATTTGGTTCTGATTTAGCAACACATTGAGGCATGTACAGACAACACTTCTTGCTGAACATCAGCCCCAGTCATTACATACTCTCAGAAATGTACGAAGTAGAACATCAATAAATTTCCTTGTTATGTCATATTCTCCCCAGCTCTGAAACACAAACTGAAAGCACATGTATATCCAGAAATTAAGTAATACAGCCTTAGCAGCTGTTTCCCAACTGCATACGATTTCCTATTCAATCACCATAAATGAAGCAACTATTAAAAGATTGCTACGCAAACTAGATCAGATTATTTTATAAATGGAACGTACATAAAAAGAATTCTTAGGAAAACTACTGTGCACAAATAAGAATTAGGTTTGCAATTTCACAGTTCATACTTACTTAAAAATGAAACACACTGCACATTTTCATCACAAAATACAAGGCTACCTCGATTCTTGGAAAAGGTCTGATAAATTCTTGCTATTCAACTCAGAAATTCAATGCAAGACAAGCTGAATTTAATTCAGGGAATGTGACTACAAATAATAAAAATATGCTCCTAGATTAGCTTCTGTAAAATCAACAGGATGACAGAGGAATAGATTTTAAAAGACGTAATTAACTCAAGCGCCTGTGGCCAGAGGTCACAGACGACATCCCTGTCACGGTGGATGGAGACCCAGCTTCGTTACCTGCAGCAGCACAGCTTCTCATCAACATCAACCAGACTATTTTCAGGGCCTACTCAGCACTAGAGATGCTGCCACCTAATCTGGGGAAACCCCAAACTGAGACTCTTGCCAGAGATTTGATGGGAGAACACAACCAAATGGTTCCACAGTGAGGTTGAATCCAACTGGGCTGAGCTGCTCCGATTACAGCTCACCTGAGCACACAGCATCACTACTTTTATTCCTACTTTCCAACATTACAGACACCACAAAGCTCATTAGCTCCACATGATCTTGCCTGAGAACAGAAGCCGGTGAGGACCAGGGCTGCACCCCACATTAAGACCCTCCACCCCACATTTACTCAAAGTCTTCTAAAAGACACTAATTATCAGGTGCGGAATCACAACTCTAAGCCCAGCTAGATCCTACCAATACTTTTCAAATGTTCCAAGATAATCAACACACTCCCCCCTAAAACAGATTTATACATTATTGAGCACGTTCTAACCATCCAAGATAACATTCTCATAGGACTGAAAACACGCCCAGTTGTCTAGTGTGACTTCCAAATAAACAATCACTACCAGACTTTATTTAACAAGATCATGGCCACTAGGCACTTTTCAAAAGTTTCACTAGCTTTTAAATATTGTTCTACTCTAGAAGTAAATACCAGAGTAGGAATCAATGGACAGTGCTTACCTGTAATCATTTGAACTAACCTGTTGAAGGAGAAATGCAATAATCATCTTCCACTGACTGGCCATACACATCATCGTCTTCAAAATCTATGAAGGAGAAACTGTAAGATTAGCCTGCACAATTTCTAAATACTTAGTATTAGAAATATATTCCTATAAAAGGGTGGGTTTTAGCCAAGATTTTAAGAAATTATGCATCTCTAGTATTCCAGAAGTGCAGTTAAGTGCAGTTTATTTACATAGGTAAGAAATCCTAAGTTACAATAGTAGAATTTTAACATTTAATACTCCTTAAGAAAGCTGAATTTTCAGGAGCTGCCACACATCACACCTCCTCCTTCAGCACCTTCTTTGGAAAGCTGCCCTCCCAGTCCAAGCCCAAATTTCTACAAGTTCCACAAATCTCCACCCATGGCACTTCTCTTCGTATATTTCTACTTCATCTGTCAATAGTCTTCACCAGGGGCAGTTCAATTACAGCCTCTGCTCCAACAACCCAGCATCAGCGTTTCTACTCCATACCTATCTACTTCTCAGCTTTCTTCTCTGGTGTTTCCTCAGGGCCATCTAATTTTCAGCTCAAGTTCAGGAAGGCAAAAACACAGTTCTCAATTCCCTTTCGCTCCGCAAAACTGTTTCAGCCAAAGAGCAAGACTCTTACACAGTTACTTATACACAACCATGTATTTTCCCCATTAAAAAAAAAAGTATCAGGAATCAGTTACCAGGAAACACAAAGTGAGCCCCCCTTCCCCCCCCCAAAAAAACCCCAACCTAGTATTATGTAAATCTTGAAAATAAATTTGTAATTTTTCCTAGGTAATAATGAAATACACTAAATAAACAATGAAGTATTTTTAAAGATGTTAATACACACTTGGCAGTTTCACAAATAACACGTAGTTTGTTGTTTTAAAAGAGTGAGAGTAAAAATAAAAAAAAAAGTAGCTAACAGTTTAAAAAACATCTGCACTCTGCTATCAACTTACAGACCACAGATTTGGGACATTACAAACACTGTACCCACCTATAAAAGGCTCAGAATTTGGGGCATGAAAGATTCATCTGTCTCTCAACATGGAACAAAGAAATCAAAGTAAATTTATTTCTATAATCCACTGGAATTAAAAGGAAAAAAAGCCAACCAAAAGCAGTAGCTAAAAGCACCAGCACAAGTGTATGATAAGTTTAGTGAAAGATGCAGGAAGCTACTTTGGAAATCAAGTATCACGGAACAAAACAAAAATAAATAGCATTATAGGCTTGTTTTGATTGTTTGTCTTTAAAAAAAGAGCATATTGTGATCTATTTTTTGATCACCTTGAAAAGAACACGCTGTCTCCTGGTTCTATTCTAGGACCAATTAATCTATAAAATGACTAGAGAAGAGGTATTGGGGTTTGTTTTTTTTTTAAGGAAAGAACACTTTTTGTACTTTGGCCAATACTTGCAGAGCGTCAAGGAGAACTCCAAGATGACTTCTGTGAATGGTGAATATCCATAGTTAGCAGTGAGTGAAATCAAGGTAAATCTTATCAGCGTGCATCACTTGAATCACTCGTGGTTTAATCCCAGACTGGTTTAATTTCTAGACTAAGTAAAGCCACCTCAGTGAAAATGGCTTGGTTAGCACTGACCATAAAAATAATTAATTAAAAATGACAGAAACGAGAACAGAGTACAAGCATTCCACAGTATGTGCAGCTGTATCACCAACAGACTCTCAGCTGGAATATCACATGCAGTTCTGATCACAATACCTCTAAAAGGAGAGAACAGAAATAGAATATGGTCAAATAAAGGCCAGGAGATCTAAAGCCTTCCTGCAAAAGTAGACCCCAAAAACACCTGCAAATATTTACTTTAGAAAGGAGACAAATAACGGGGACAGGCAAAGCATTATAGAGTCTTAAGTGGCATAAAAAGGACACACCTGGCATTATATTACATTAAAAAAAAGACACAAAAGTGTACTTCATTTGGGACAAAAATGATTGTGTGTGATTACAAAAGTAGTACACGGCGTAAGCGAAAAGACCACACATATAAACACTTCTAATTAAACCTGACCTGTGACGCAGCAGTGAAGTCTCAAATAGCAATTTAAGCATCATATGACTACAACAAATTGCTATGTATCTCAGGAACCTCATTAAAAGATTCCCAATAAGCGTACAGACTGTGAAAAGAATTCTACAGAGCAGGTAACCAGCTTCACAGCTGGTTGAATCAACAATTCAACCAATCTGTGACGAAGGAAATCTCTAAAGGATGAAAGAATCTAGCAGTAAAAAGCCTCAATCCAGTCTGAGAGTTTGCCTATGTAACGTAATAAATTTGCACTAGTAAAATCTGCAAGGTAGGCCACACAGATGTCACGGCTCACATGGATTTCCAGGACTTTTTGTGCAACTATAAAATATATATACACATTGCAATCCATCCAACTCAACAGCAAAAGACCAGAGGCAAGCAGAAGTATTCCTTGCAATTTTTGTATGTAATCTGACAGCGAGAGGCAATGAAATTGCTGCTCCCATACCGAAGGGTTCTTTAAAATACTAATATCAACTGGAAGCGTGTCCATTTTTTCCACAGCCCAAGCCAAGACAAACAAAACCCTCGTGAAAAAAAACTTGTGATTTACAGTTTGCCTGAGTTGATGGCAAAGGGCACAGAGAAAGCTGCAGCACTGCAGGTACCAGCTGAGTTCTTACATATGAGCTCCTTCCTTCACAGAAAGGTAGGGCCTGGAAGGGACCTTTGGTGGCCACCACTGAAAACAGCCTGACCCCGTCCTCCTGACATCCATCCTTTATATATTTATAAGCATTTCGTGAGGTCCCCTCTCACTCTTCTCCAGGCTAAACAGAGTCAGGTCTCTCAGCCTTTCCTCCTGGAGAGACGCTCCATTCCCTTGATGATCTTTGCAGCTGCCGCTGGAGTCTTTCCAGCAGTGCCCTGTCCTTCTTGAACTGGGGAACCCAGAATTGGACACAGCACTCCAGATGGAGTCTCATGAGGGCAGAGCAGAGGGGAAGGATGACCTCCCGTGACCTGCTGGCCATGTTCTTTCCAATGATCCCCAAGAGCCCACTGGCCTTCTTGGCCACTAGGTCACACTGCTGGCTCATGGTCAACTTGCTGTCCACCAGGACACCTAGGTCACTCTCTGCAAAGTGGTTTCTAGGTCAGGCCCTAACCTGAACCATTGTATGGGGTTATTCCTCACCCTACACTTACCCTTGTTGAACTTCATCAGGTTCCTAACACAAGCATCAGGTTGCATTCAAGCTTAAGTAAAATATGGCAGCAAAGTGTCTGAAAAAGGTTCCTCCTTAAGATGCCCAACCCCATCCTTAAATACATTTCTTCTACAAGGAAAGGCTGTTGCCTCTTATTATGGCTGAACATCTGCAACTGTTTGCCAGAGTTAGGCCTGGAACACAAACTTTCAAGTCTCCCGAGCAGAGAAGGGCGGGTTGGGCCCTACCGAGCCCGGTTTTTCAAGCCACTCCCACCCGCCAGAGAGGCAGCCAACTCCGGCAGCTTGAGGCAAAGGCTAGTAAACCCTGCCCGGGCTCGGCCTGCTCGCCGGTGCCGCGCTAGCCCGGAAGGGCTCACCCGGCAGCGTAATCGGTGACCATGAGGGTCACTGGCAGCGCGGCCACGTGTGCCCGTCCG
>VXBJ01003227.1:199601-212382 GCA_013400055.1 Nycticryphes semicollaris | reverse complement strand
TCCCCTCCACCCGCCCCGGCCCCGCCGATCCCTCTCGCGGACACCACCGCTACCCTCCGCCGGGCGGAAGGCCCCGCCAGGGGAAGGGGTACGGGCATGGGGCAGGGGAGGAGGAAGGAAGCGCGAAAGGGCCGGCCCCCGGGGCGGCCCCACGCAGCTCTGACGCCAGCTCCTGCTCGGCACTACCTTCGTCGTAGTTATAGCCTCGGACGTTCCTGTGCCGCGACATAATGGCGGCGCGGCGGCCGCCTCGCTAGCCCGCGGTGGTTCTAGGGCGCGGCGAACCTAGGGCGCCATGTTGGTGTCCGGCGGGGCCTGGCGGAATTCCCCTCCCCGCTCCCTCCACCCCCTGCGCAGGCGCCCTGGGCCCACTTCCGCCCGCCCTGCGGTGCTGCGCATGCGCGACCTCTCCCGGTGGCGCGGGGCGAAAGGGGGCGGGTTTCTTTAACCTCGTGCGCTCCGCCTTTCGCATGGGGGCCGTTGGCTACGTCAGCGGCGGGCGCCGCTCTCGCGAGGCCGGACTCGGTTGACGGGGTCGCGGCCGCGGGGCCTGCGCCCCTCGTTGCGCCCTTGGCCTCAGAGGTGGTGAAGGAGCAGCCGCTGTGGGGTGGAGAGGTGTCCACCATGGCGTCGTGCTCAGCTCCGTGGGGAGCAGGCCCGGCCCGGCCCGGCCTGGCGTAACACCTTTACACCTCGTTCGTCTTTCCCGACAGGGAAACACCCTTGTCCTCACCATCCTGCGGCCAACACTGAGAGTGCCAGCATCCAGCCACCCCACTACCAAGCTTGTCACGCGTCCCATCCATCCATTGGGTGCAGTCTTGGCATTTGAGGTGTAACCCTCATTTCTACGTTGTTGCTCACACCCCAGACTTTAAATACGCTAAACTTCTGCAGCCCAATGTACACATACGTAAGCAAGCATTTCAGATGACTCAAAATGGTTACCTCGATGACAGTGTAGTGTTCTGGATTGGCCCAAGTGAACTGGAGGGAATGCTTGTTTAAACACACTCTTAAGGTACTGTTTCCCTATTTGTGTACCACCACAGGTATAGAATTTAAAAGACTTTGACGTGAACGACAATGGGGTTTTTTTTCCAATCTAGGTCTGAAAGAGCTCGAATTGGCCTGGCTCGTTGGTAACCAGTAGCCATTACAATCCAGTGGCTGACTGACTAGTCACCAGGATTAAATGAGCTGGCTGTAGGTAAATGCAAATGGTACTAATTAGCATTGCTGTTGGGTAGCTTCTCCTCTTAGAATCATAGAATTATTTAGGTTGGAAGGGACCTCTAAGATCATCAAGTCCAACCATCAACCCAGCACTGATAAAAAAACAACTCATCACTAAACCATGTCACTGAGCACTATGTCAACCCGTCATTTCAACACCTCCAGGGTTGGTGCCTCAACCACTTCCCTGGGCAGCCCATTCCAAGGCTTCATAACCCTTTCTGTGTAAAAATTGTTCCCGATACCCAATCTGAACCTCCCCTGGTGGAACTTGAGGCTGTTTCCTCTTGTCCCATCACCTGTAACTTGAGAGAAGAGACTGACACATTTCCCCTAGCCCCCAAGCTACACCCTCCTTTCAGGGAGCTGTAGAGGGCAAGAAGCTCTCACTTCAGCCTCCTCCAGGCTGAACACCCCCAGCTCCCTCAGCTTTTCCTCACAAGGCTTATTCTCCAGACCCCTCACCAGCTTTGTTGCCCTTCTCTGGACCCGCTCCAGCACCTCAATGTCTTTTTTTGGGGTGAGGGGTCCAAAACTGGACACGGCACTTGAAGGGAGGCCTCACCAGTGCCCAGTACAGGGGGACAATCACCTCCTGAGTCCTACTCCCCACGCTGTTCCTGATACAAGCCAGGATGCTGTTGGCCTTCTTGGCCACCTGGGCACACTGCTGGCTCATCTTCAGCCAACAATCGACCAACACTCCCTAGGTGATGGTCCTCTTGCTGACTGAGCGCCTGTGGCAGAGGGAGGTGGGAGAAAGACCCTGCCAGTGCTCCCTGTGGAGCTCTGGCTCCAGCAGCTGCTTCTACATCCTCCAGCCCAGCTGTTCCCCAGGTACCTGCATTCATCTACATGCCTAAGATGCGCTAAGCTGACAATCCCATTGATCTCAAGTCAGATGCCTCCATCTTCAAGACTTTTTATACTTTATTTACCAGCTTTTCATCCGATCTTGACTAACACCAGAAATCCAGCCACCTGCATGCCCCAGGTGCCCTCCCATATCCCACCGCGCAGCCACACATCCCTACAACCACACATACCCTGCTTTTGTAACTGCCACCAAACCATTGTCTCATCCTGGCCCACATGCCCAAACTGTCACTATCTGGGACTCCACATCCTTCCTGGTCACCACCAGAGGCAGGGTGTGTTAAACATAAACCAGAGTTTGTGTTCCTATACAAACTGTATGCAAATATGCAGATTGTTTCCTTATTTGCATGTTTCTAGATAGTTTGTACAGCACAGCACATGCAGCTGTACAAACTTAGGAGCTGTATAATGCCTTTTATACATGCTAAGATTAAAATAGAATTGGAAACAAAGATTTCTAATTAATGCTGGTGTCCTGTTGACCTTTAGTGACCCAAATGTTCTCTGCCCCAAAGGTCTGACAGAGGTTGTGTTGATCCTTATCAGTCCCAATCTCTTTATGTGGGTCAAAGGTACAAAATTGAAGAATTGCTATCGTACATTTTGGGGTATGTTGAGTTTGGAGAAGAGGAGGCTGAGGGGAGACCTCATTGCCCTCTGCAACTACTTGAAAGGAGGTTGTAGAGAAGTGGGTGCTGGCCTCTTCTCCCAAGGGAATAATGACAGCACCAGAGGAAAGGGTCTGAAGCTGCAGCAAGGGGAGGTTTAGACTGGATATTAGGAAGAATGACTTTACTGAAAGAGTGGTCAGGCACTGGAACGGCCTGCCCAGGGAGGTGGTTGGGTCACCATCCCTGGAGGTATTTAAGAAACATGTAGATGTGGCACTTCAGGGCATGCTCTAGTGGCCGAGATTGCAGGGAATTGGTTGTGGTTTTGTCTATGGTTGGACTCAGTCATCTCAGAGGTACTTTCCAACCATGACAATTCTGTGATTCTGTGATTCTGATTTAATGTTACAGAGCCAGGGCATCACACCTCTAAATTCAAAACCTGATTCCAGCACGTACTGAAGTAACTTAAGATACTGTAGCACTATAGCCCTCTCCGTGACCTGCCAGTCTGCCTCCAGCAGCTTTATCTTGGAAATGACATTCTTTCCAGCCTGCAAAATTACTTAGATACCATTTGAACAATATTACAAACTCCAGTAAATCTTAATCGTGTAAATTTAGCATTTGTTTTCTTTGAAGTAATGAGGTTTCTCATGTCACACTTGACCATCCTATTGCAAAGATGTTTCTTTTATCCTTCCTAGTCATGCTTTTAACACCGGCTGCTTATCAAATAACCATTTTTTCATGGCTGAGTTTTACATTCCTGTTTATTGTGTCATCTTGATTCCCAATGACTGTGGCCTCCCCAGATGTGACCCAAATTTCCTTTGCTTGATATTCAAATGTAACATTGTTTTTAAGATTTAAAAATTAATATTTAAAGCAAGAAAATAAATAATAGTTGTAAAAATATACAGATGATCTCAGTCCAGTGTAGGAAATGATACACTACATAGTCTTTCCACGGCGTTAACAGTGAACTTGAAAGGCTGCTATTTTTCTTCAGGTGCAGTAGGTTATATCCTATGAAGATGGGAAAAAAAAAAAACAAGCGAGACCAACAATTTCATACAGAAATGCAATTATTTCATATTACAACAGTATCTTCAGAGGGTCATAAATACACTGTGATCCTTCCTTGCCTTCCCTTGTGAGACCTATGCAAATACTTTAGGGAAAGGTATTCAAGAAATAATAAGCTTTAGTCCTCAAGCCCTAGCTATACCTCAGTCTGTGCTATTTGTGAGTGCAAGGCTCATGAAAGTATTAATCTGACAGCAAAGCAGTCTGTAACAAAACATTATTTCTTCAGCAGCAATTAAAGCAGCATCAGAGAACCTCGTCAATCTGGCTCCAGCACCTCAGACTGAGGAATGACTAACCCAGCCACTTCTGGTAAGCACCATGAGCATTCATTTCCTTCCTGCCCAATGAGATTATATATTACTTTAAGGCATGTTCATCAAGAAGTAAACCAGGAACCACCAGTCTTAATCAGGCTGGCAGCATGACTGGTAATCCTGTTTTTTTCAGCAGTCTGCTGGGCACTCCCAGCCCCAGCAATACTAGGGTTCTTTTTTTTTTTCTTTTTTTTTTGGTAACAGTATGAAACAATTAAAATGCTCAATAATTTCTTGCAGCTAAGCAGAAAGTCTTTTGAACGGTGTTATTTCTTCTTGAAGTTACCCAGCTTTTTAGAAGTTTTGAAGTTCTTCAGTTAAAAGAAAAGCATTCAGTTAAAAATTCATTCATTTCAATATTGTTTTCTTTTTAAACCAAAGTTAAGTAAGCCACAGTCTGGGGAAAAAAACAGCATAATTCCAGATGTTATACCACACTATGCAGTGTGAGTGTAATGTTTCTAAAATATAGATATTATCAATGTCACTAAGCACTTCTCCAGCTGATAAATGATCTGACTGGATCAAAAGAACTGCAGCCAATAAATACATGTCTATTTTTGTTTAAAATGACACTGTCTAGATCAGAAGCTGATTTAGGAGTCATAATGTAAAGAGTATTAATAAATGATCATTTTGTACATATGGTAAATAGCAAGTGTCTCCAATTTTCCACAGTTTGAATGAGCTTGTTAAATATATTTATTATTTCTTTGAGAATGGATCAGTTTGCAGAACAGAGAGTTTTGCGTGTCAGTTAGTGATTTATGGTAGTCAAGGCCTTGTACAATTTCAACAGGATCTACATAAGTTAGATGAAAGGTAATGGCAATCTGATCTGGAAAATTTGCTTATTTGGATGGTCTTTGTCATTTTTGTCCCTCACAGATATGTAAAGTTACCATTACAATAAGGAATAAAATATTTCCATGGCTTTAGCTATGTCTAGGCTTCCCAAAACACTTTGGGTGTTATCCCAAATTCCCCTGTCTTAGAATCATAGAATGGTTAGATTGGAAAGGACCTTAAAGATCATCCAGTTCCAACCCCCCTGCCCTGGGCAGGGACACCTCCCACCAGACCAGGTTGCTCCAAGCCCCATCCAGCCTGGCCTTGAACCCCTCAGGGATGGGGCAGCCACAGCTTCTCTGGGCAACCTGGGCCAGTGTCTCACCACCCTCACACCAAAGAATTTCTTCCTGATACCTAATCTAAATCTCCCCTCTTCCAACTTAAACCCGTTACCCCTTGTCCTGTCACTACACTCCCTGACAAAGAGTCCCACCCCATCTCTCCTGTAGCTCCTTTCAGATATTGGAAAGCTGCTTTAAGGTCTTCCTGGAGCCTTCTCTTCTCCAGGCTGAAGAACCCCAATTCTCTCAGCCTGTCTTCACAGGAGAAGTGCTCCAGCCCTGTGGTCATCCCATGGCCTCCCTGCTGGCTCTCACGCTCTTTCTCTACTGAGCAAGGAGGGGAATCACCATGAGCCACAGGGCCTGGGAGAGCAGGAGTTCACATTCAGGCATGACCGCTGAGAGGATGGGAGCTGTAGCCACTGTCAGACACTCACTGAAAATCCCTGATCAATTGTTTTTATCACTGAATGCAAATTAAAGAAAAATAAAATGTGATCACAACAGAAATCGACATTGACTTCTTGTGCCTCAATGAAGTTTATTGTTGATACAGCGTGAGATAAATAATGACAAACATCAGGGGCATGGGAAATTTCTTACATGAAGAAAGGTTAAAAGGATTAAGAATTTGTCTTACAGAGGAGATGTATAAAATGGAACATGACCAAAGTGTATACAAGAGAACAGCCATTGTTTTTCCCTCATAGTAAAAGAGGAAATTCCTTGAGGTTCAAAGAAGGCACATTTTAAACTGATAAAGGTAATTACAAAATTAGACTGTAAAATTCACTGCCAGAAGAAATTATCAAGGCCAAAAACTTAGCAGGATTCAAACAGTTTAGATACTTGTGTAGATGACAGGAACACTTAAACATGATCACAGTAAGTATTTAAAATCTCTATAAAAGTTCTGCAAGGTATGGAAGTCTTCAGGTTAGTGATTCAATCTACTCTTAATTGTTACAGGTGACTGACAGAAGCTATAGACGTAAGGAACAGACAGAACAGAAGGCTGTCGTTATGACTCAGTTGAATACGATGCACGTGTCTGTGCTAAAGCTTGTAATAATAACATATATTTTTTATATATATTTATATATGTAGTGGCAGCATTCTGTTGTATATGATTGTACACATCAATTTAGCAAGCATTTAAAATGTCATGGATCCTGGCTACTACCATAAACTGTGTCTTCACCAATATGTCTGCAGTGAGGTATATTTATTGAACACAGGGATGCAGTCAAGCTTCCAGTAACACCAGCAGGATCATTTTCTATTGCTTCAGTAGAAAAGAAAAACCCCACAGATTCTGGAAAATATTATTAAGAAACATTACACAAGCATCCACAAGTGCAAATCAAAGCAAGGCAAATACAGTTTGAAAAATCCCTCACTTTTCTGGATAAAGTCATCCGTGATAAAAATCCAGCCGGGACATTCCACTGCTGAGTTCTTCATATAGACCTTAAATTAAAACCAAATACTGACATATGTAAGCTTGTAGGAGGTGTAATTATAGTTGGTTTGTTGGGAAGGCAATTTGTTAAACTCTAAGAACTATGTTACAATAATTCTGCACTTCAAAATTGTTGGGACCTGCCTTTGGCAAACCCAACTCTACATGCTGGGTGGAACAGGCTGAATATGTTATCAAGAAAACTCCCTGTGCTAGTCTCTCAGAGACTTATTTTTTGCCATTTCTGGTTATTGACCTAACAAAAAATAAAAAAGCCATCCTGGGGCGAGGGAGGATGGGAAATTGCCCAGCACATGGAAAACACAACAAAGACTTCCAGCAGAAGAATAAATTCCAAATTCTGCTTGATATTCCTTTATTAATTGGGGCTGTGGCAAACTCAGTGAATATGTATCCGCTTTCTTTGAAGTCCAGACTCGCACATGGGGTTTGTGGGGCATCCTGAAAGGGAAATTGCAGCTAGTTGGTGTTTGTTAGGCTAATTTTGAGTACAGCCTTACTGGTGGTGAGCACAGTCTGCTGCCCCCCGGCACCACAGAGTGCAGAGCATTGTCATGAGTTCAACATGGCAAGGCTGTGCAGTCGTCTGCAGTCTGGTGGTGGGCTGGGATTCCATTTCCTTTACAGGGTGCAGAAGCTATTCATTAGATGAATGTGAAATCATAGAATCAGAATTGTCTAGGTTGGAAGGGACCTTTAACATTATCTAGTCCAACCATCAACCCAACACTGATAAAAGCCATCAATAAACCATGTCCCTTAGCATCATGTCTGCCCAGCTTTTCAATACCTCCAGGGATGGTGCCTCAACCACTTCCCTGGGCAGCCCGTTCCAAGGCTTCATAACCCTTTCTGTGTAAGAATTTTTTCCTGATATCCAATCTAACTCCCCTGGCACAACTTGAGGCCATTTCCTCTTGTCCCATCGCCTGTTCCTTGGGAGAAGAGAATGACCTCCCCTGGCTACACCCTCCTTTCAGGGAGCTGTAGGGAGCCAGGTCTCCCCTCAGCCTCCTTTTCTCCAGGCTGAACACCCCCAGCTCCCTCAGCCTCTCCTCACAAGACCTGTGCTCCAGACCCCTCACCAGCTCTGTTCCCCTTCTCTTGACCTGCTCCAGCACCTCAATGTCTTTTTTTGTGGTAAGGGGCCCAAAAGTGGACATTTAAGCTGGGTGGCTTCATTCCATACTATGCTTTGGTCTTTAGGTAAAGTCTGTTTTTTTCCCTTCCTAAAATTCACTTTAAAGGAGTAATTGTACATGAAATTCTCAAGTCCCTCTTTATCTCTCAGTATATTCTCCTGCAGTGCAGACTGACGATTCCCCTAGCAGGTATCACTAATTCATCCTGCAATCACAGGAAATGACACACTTCAGATGCTCTTTTATTTTGCTTTCCTTGCTTTGTCTTCTGGTTGTATTTTGTGTATCCTCAAGTCAAATGTCGTCCCGGACACTAGCAGGGAATGGAAACTTGGCCTAACCTTGCACAACTATATCCTATTAGTTCAGTCTTGTTTATTTTATCTGATAAGCAGGAACTACTTACCAAGATGTCCATTTACTATCTAGTTTGCCTCACATGTTTAAAGTATAAAATTCTATCACTTAGCTATTAGAACAAATGTCCTATCTTCCATGAGCTAATCTTGTATGGCAGATGCACTGTCTTAAGGCTATAAATCTACTTGAAAACCAATCTGATAAAATTTTATGCCTGCAAAATGATGATTCACTTCTATCAATGTACTTGTCACTCAGACCTTTAAAAAATGCATAATAATACCACAAAGTTGGGTGGGTGCTGAAAATATGCAAGACCTTGATAATAGGAAAACATTAGCCACAAAGTGTAAAGGAGAAATACCAATTTAAAAAAAAAAATAACCAAACAAAAAACCCCCCACCAGTACCAGACCAAAGTTCCCTGGTCTGTACACCGTATATAACAACAAGGAACAGGTAAGCTTTTGGTCTTAATGGTGCTGCAGCAGCTACCTCGTGAGGGGTGGCAGGATTTCAGTTTAACTGGAGATAACTTACTCATCTCCCCAGTTTTCAGAGCTGCACTGTTTGCAAAACCAAACACGGCTGAGGCCTTATGAATCAATATTTTTAATAGTGATGTCAAAAGCTTAACTGATGTAACTGTTCTACAGATATATTATTCTGCCTCCAAACTATCCCCTCCTGAAAATGGCTGTTGTCACACTTTCTAAGCTATCTCTGAGGACAGGTTAATTATGTAAAATTATGCTTAATATGCTTAAAATTACAATGTGCTTTATGTGATTTTGTTGCTGGTTGGAGATGTGGGGAACTTTCATCTTTGCATTGAAGTCCACCCATTTTGGGGTTGACTTGACCACTACATGTTTGTATGCAATGAATTCATAGAATAATAGAATCGTAGAGTGGTTTGGGTTGGAAGGGACCTTAGAGATCATCCAGTTCCAACCCCCCTGCCCTGGGCAGGGACACCTCCCACCAGACCAGGTTGCTCAAAGCCCCGTCCAGTCTTGAACCCCTCCAGGGATGGGGCAGCCACAGCTTCTCTGGGCAACCTCTTCAAGTGTCTCACCCTCCTCACAGCAAAGAATTTCTTTCTAGTATCTAACCTAAATTTCCCTGAAATTCCCTGAAAGACACAGCAGTGTTGCAGTGCAAGCCGAATTCAGCAGATCTCTGCAACACACAAAGTCTGTCTTTGCTTCCCTCTTTTTTTCCCACTCATGGAAATCAAGAATTAAATTCATTTTCCTTCCAGCTCAGTAATTTGGGTGGGGTTTTTTCTCAGACTTCTACAGAAGCAAGGCTTATGGTAAAATAATTTTCATACATTCCTTCAATCTTCATAAAATTCCGTGGTGAGGTGCAAGCGAGGGACTCAAATGAGAACTCCATCAGATCTTAGGAAGAAATACTTTACTGAAAGAGTGGTCAGGCACTGGAACAGCCTGCTCAGGGAGGTGATGGGGTCACCATCCTTGGAGGTATTTCAGAAACGTGTAGTTGTGGCACTTCAGGGCACGCTCTAGTGGCCGAGATTGTAGGGTTTTTGTGTGTGTATGGTTGGACTCAGTGACAGAGATCCTTTCCAACCATGATGATTCTGTGATTCTGTGATAATAAAATTACTTCTATTCAGTGTTTATAATTGATAGTCAGTCATTAAGCGTGGATGAATTAAATCAGGATAATTTATTTGGCAAGGCAGGCAAAAGTGACTTCAATGAAATTTAATCAGGAGTGAATTTAACCCCATAGCAATAAATTTTAATACCTACTTGCCATTCAGAAACCTTATTCTGGTAGATCATAAAATAGATGCATCAGTCCTGTGCTGGATTTCATAAATTTGAGATCATAATTTACAGCTCTGATGCAATCCCAGCACTTTGCACTGGTCACTGAACTTTGCTGAAAGAAAGTTTAGAATGATTGGAAAAGTTACGAGCGGGATCATTAAGAGCGTTATTAGCAATAAAAAGAAAAAAATATTCCTACTGCGTTAATTCAGCCATGCTCATGTGGAAATCTGCATTTCCTTCTCAATAAATGCTACAGCAGAATTTTACTAATACTCTCCAACTAAAAGATTCTGGTAATCTTTTTATAGAAATGCGTTTGGGGCCTGGTCCAATTCTCATGAAAGTCAGTGGAGATAATTGCACCAGCTTTTGTGAATCTGTTTGACCCTAACCAGACCATCAAAACATATAAAGGAGAGGATTTTGGTAAAACAAAACTGAAAAAGGGTACATTGAGTTCCAGCAGAGTAAATTGGTTTATAGAGACACCCTGTTACTGCTAGAGGAACCATGAGCTGAGCGACAAAAGATAATAATAGGTATAGAAAATTTCTTATCTCTGCTCTCAGGCAGTGAGAAAATGTCAATGGATGTTATCTGTCAAAACACAAGATTGAGTTAAAAAAAAAAAAGTGAAATGCAGCAAAGAGGAGGCAAATAACTGAGGATGTCCTTTTGGGAGGTGGGAAAGGACCACTGGGACCAGTTGGTCCCGAGCCATCATTTCACCAAGAGGGAAGGAATCATGTGAGTCCCGCGAAGGACCACAAAATTCAGCTGGGTCCTTTGACTCCGTGTTGTAAGGGCCCACAGGGGTAGCTTTAGTCAGGGGAAATACCCTCATGTTGTGCTGCTTGGTAAGGTTTGCAGTTCAGATAATAAACTGTGCCTGAGGGAAGGGCCTTAAAGAGGCTGGGGTGTGGTACCGGATTTTTTTTTTCCCTGGCTGGTGAGGGAGCCTGCCAGTTTACAAAAATATAGGGGCTTAGCAAATCCTCTGTGCTTATACAAGACTTCCTTCACCCTGGAATAAAGACATGACGCTTTCCAGTATTTTAAAGCAGACTTGACACGTTATCTTTGAGTGCATATCAAGAAAAATGAGCACCTCTCAAAAAGAAGGGGGGGAAAGAGCGTGTTTGTGATCCATTGATTTGAATTTTTTTTAAAAAAACTTCTTGTATGTTGAAAAGTCGCTATTCTTCAGCCAGGAAAAAAACCAAAAGTGCTTGTCTCAGGTTATAAGCTCTTTGGGAAAACGATCATCTCTTTTTTACCCTTCTGAGTGTAGCATGATTCTTCTCCGAGACTGGCACACAACAGCCATACCGGTAAAACAGTGGCATCTCAAAGATGGATATAAACACGTATATATTTATGACCAACAAAAAGACTGTCAGTGTATTGAAAGTCCAGTTTTAATCTTACAGCACTTTTGCATTTGTACAGTTGTATGACTTCTGTAGGCTCCTGAAATCAATCAGCATTGCTCAAATGGGGATAATTTCTAGAATCTGCAGACACCTTTAATGTGGGTGCACATTAAATTTGCAGGAATTATAATTTCTGCTTCGTAACCTGGATGCAACTACTATGTACTTTTAAAGAAAATTCTGTTCAGGTGTAGACCCAGAGGAACTGATTTTCCTGCCTTTTAAATCATGCACTCATTCTGAGAAGAGTCCTAATCTATAGAAGCAAACTATATTAATTACTACCGTAAGTTGAAGAAGCCTTAATTAGTCACAGCAGTTCTGGGCTTCCAAGGCACAAAATGAACTCTTGAAATCTTTTGGGGATATTTTTCTATTGAAAATGCCCAGGGGAAAGTCAAACAAACAAGAATGAAGGGCACAAATGTAGCCATGAAGAAGATGTATACACAAAGAAAGGAAAATAATACTTGAGGGATGGCAGAATGGTTGCATATATTTCCTTCAGGAAGGACAAAATCTGTAAAACTAGGTCTATATTCATTTTTATGCAAACAGCTTGCTAGTCTGTATGCTTTCCTGTCTATCTGGAAACTAAAGTTGGCTGTTACGGTGCTTTGCATCAGTAGCACAAAGTAAAACACAGCCAGGCTCTGAAGAGGGTTTAAACGTGATCTCTTTGCTTGGCCAAGGTTGAGGAGAAAGTTCCTCTCTTTTAGCTGCTGACAGGATGAACGTCTTGCTTTGATGTCTGTGAGAGTCTATGACCTTTGGAAGAGGGGTCAGGTCTCTCATGAAGCCTATAAAGACCTAGTGAGGCTGTGCAGAGAGAAAATGAGAAGAGGCAAAGCGCAGCTAGAGCTCAACCTAGCTACAGCTGTTAAGGATAATAAAAAATGTTTCTATACATTCATTAACAACAAAAGGAGGATTAGGGAAAATCTCCCTCCTTTATTGGATGCAGAGGGAAACATAGTCACAAAGGAGGAGGAAAAGGCTGAGGTGCTCAACACCTACTTGCCACGGTCTTTAGCAGTGGAACTCGCTGTTCCCTGGAGACCCGGCCTCAGGAGCTAGGACACAGGGAAGGGAACCAGAATGAGGACATCACAATTAGTGAGGAAGTGATCAGTGACCTGCTGCACTGCCTGGATGGACACAAGTCTATGGGACCAGATGGGCTACACCCACGAGTGCTGAAAGAGTTGGCAGATGTGCTTGCCAAGCCTCTTTCCATTATTTTTCTGAAGTCATGGCTCACTGGGGAGGTCCCGATGGACTGGAGGGTAG
>VXBJ01003227.1:159195-198935 GCA_013400055.1 Nycticryphes semicollaris | reverse complement strand
GAGTGCAGAGGAGGGCAACGAAGCTGGTGAAGGACCTGGAGAATAAATGTTATGGAGACTGATGGAAGGAGCTGGGAGTGTTTAGTGTGAGGAAGAGGAGGCTGAGGGGAGACCTCATCGCTCTCTACCGCTGCTTGAAAGGACACTGTAGAGAGGTTGGTGCTGGTCTCTTCTCACAGGTGATTAGCGATAGAACGAGAGGGAATGGCTTCAAGCTGCAACAGGGTACGTTTAGGCTGCAGATTAGGAAAGCATTTTTCACAGAAACGGTGGTCAGACCCTGGAATGGGCTGCCCAGGGGGAGGGTTGAGTCCCCATCCCTGAATGTGTTTTAGAGTGGTTGAGATAGGGTATTGGGGGATCTGGTGGTGTAGGGAAGGAATTTGTAGTGTGGGACTGATGGTTGGACTCGATGATCCCAAGGGTCTTTTCCAACCTGAATGATTCTCTGATTCTGCGTAACAACTTTTATTCCATCAGAAGGCTCAAACAAACAATCTGTGCAAGGTCTAAGCAATGGGATTATTTATCGTCTGAGCCTAATACAACCTGACACACTTAACTGTGTGAACTGTAAACACTGGGTGAGGGTAAGAAAGTGAACAAAATGCTGTTTCCAGACACTGCCGCGTCGTGTACAGCATCTGCTGAGAACGAAAACGCAACATCTCCTCCAGATCCGCACAGGATGTGTATTATTGTTATTTCAGGGTGTCTTCCAAATTTATTTGGCGTTATTGTAAGATTCACATCAAATTCAATGGCTTTCGGTCCTTAACTTGTCATGTAAAATACTGGCTCAATACAGAGTTTATATTTGGAGAGGTGAAATAAAACCTTTCTATTTCCACACCCTGAATAAGCACTTTCACCCTGTTTAAGATCATTCCAAAAATAACAGGAAGCAGGCAGGTAATAGGTACTATCTGGACTAACATTATAATTGCAGCCCCAGGGAAGGAGGGAATAATGGATTCTTCTATACTCATTTTCCCCGTGACTGAATCTTCAAGGAAAAGGGACATTTGTAATAATAAAGATTCCAAACCTTCAAGTAATTGCCTCTTAAAAGCCAACTGATTAAATCATTACTTAAAAATCAATCATTTCTGCCAGTTCTGTGCAGTACATACGTAGCTGTTTACTGTTTACTCTGTCTCCCTTAATTTGAGGGGTAAATGTCTAATGAAATACAAAGTACAGAGAGACTTGTATAACTGCAGCTCAGTAGATGAGTGGAGAAACATAAGCGTGTGCTTCAAAATGCAGCTCTTAGTTGTTAGAGTGTGCAAATATTAGCCTATAATTACTCTTCATTAGGCTTTCTGCTGGCAGGAGTTAGTGATCCTTCACTCATGGGAAGGCATGAGCTGCAAGGGAAGATGGACTGCCATCCTGGCTCTAGGGAATGCCTTGTACATCCGTCCATCGGCTGTCCATCCATCTGTCTATCCATCCATTGAGCCATCAGTCCCTCCATCCATTCATCTGTCCATCCATCCATTGATCCATCCATCCATCCATCCATCCATCCATCCTTCCATCCATCCATCCATCCTCTGTGAGCAAAACCAGCTACAGGAACATTCCGAAACGTCGCAGAGCGCTTACATTAATTGAGTTTGTGCCTTCAGCTGGTGATTTCCTCCTGCTTCTCAGTGACCTTGACTTCACCCTTAACGACTGTGGTGAGCCTCAGCTCCATCTTACCTGTTTGTCGAACAGCAGCCTCTCATGAGCTAAACTTAGCCCGGAAAACCAGGAAGTGAAGCAGCACCCGGCCTTTCAAGTGGTGAGGTGGTTGGAGGTGGAACAAAAATGTTGCCATGAGTCACCTGCCGGAGAGTTCAGGTGGGATCAAGGGAAGAAGCAAGGGACAGATACCAGCATTCAGGTGTCTGTCTGTCTGTCAGGGAGGGAACAGACGTGGGTGATCCACAGGCAGCTGTGTAAGACCATTGTCTTAACGGTGCAGCCATGACTTATGTCAGTCCCTTCTGACAAAGGATTAGAGCTAAGCCACCATCAATCATAAGGAAAAAAAAAAAAGCTATATAGAAGACACTTTTTTTTTTCATTGTTTGATTCATGGACGTGAGAATTCCCATAATAATATTTCTCAAAGAGTTTCCCCATTCATTAATGTGAATTTGTTTCACTGAACGCCGAGTGGCGGGTTGTGCAATTCCAGTGTGAGGATTCCTGGGGGATTTGTACACCACCAACAATAAGGGCTCTATGCTCAGCAGGTACATGGCCTGCAGATGATCAGAGAATAACTTTCAGCCCTCACCTCACACTATCCTGCTGAACTCGTCTGGGCTGAGGAAACTTGTTTTGGCTCTTCCCTGTGGGCCTCCCACTAAGAAACAAAAAAAAAAGAGATGATTTCAGTAGTTCCGTCTCTGCTCTCACAACCCACCCGAGTCTAAAAAAATCAAAGCATCTCCCCTGAAAAAATCACAAAACAAAGCAGCGATCTCTCCAAAAGCAAGAAAATGTGCAATAAAAATAAATGAAACCTCTGGTCTGTGAGCAAAAGACACAAAGTAATCCATGAAAAATGTGTGATTTGTTTAATATTGCACTTCTTTGTGCTTCAACAGCCACTGAAGAGTTTGAGGCTTTTCCTGGTAACACCAGTGAGACCTGGAAGACGAATACTTTATGTTCATTTATGACCTACACACAGGCTCCTACTGATTTTCTACATAGCTCCCACATCCACTAATAATGGAACAACCTGGAGGCAACTATCATCTTCATGCAAATTAAATTTACCTGTATTCTCTTCAAGTTTATTATCCCTTTCTGAAATGCTTTCTTTCATATCTTGTCCAGTAATACTGATCATTTTACAGATTATAAACCAAGAACAGATTAATGTTATCACTCCACCTTGTCAGGAAGTGCAGTGACAGGACAAAGGGTAATGGTTTTAAATTGAAAGAGGGGAGATTTAGATGAGATCTCAGGAAGAAATTCTTTGCTGTGAGGGTGGTGAGACACTGGAAGGGGTTGCCCAGAGAAGCTGTGGCTGCCCCATCCCTGGAGGGGTTCAAGACCAGGCTGGATGGGGCTTGGAGCAACCTGGTCTGGTGGGAGGTGTCCCTGCCCAGGGCAGGGGAGTTGGAACTGGATGGTCTTTAAGGTCCCTTCCAACCCAAACCATTCTATGATTCTATCACATAGTCTGACCTCCTACATAATACTCCTACATAAACTATCCAAATCAGTTCTTATTTGAATTGGTGCATGGCTTTTACATATATCATTTTATCCTGATCTCATGCTTCAAAGCCAGAATAAGGAAGGTTGAAGCCTGTAACCAAAGGCCCCTGACCACTCTGTTCTGCCTCCCTTTCTACAACATATGCTTTGGACTACACGTGTGTTACGAAGTAAAACAGACCAGAGACTGTGCTCTGGCCCAGAAGACGAAAGACTTGACATGGCTTGAATCCAGGTCCAAAAACACCTACCACCCCATGCCAAGCAGATTAATTTTACCCAAACCTGCTGATGGAAAATGTCCATGTAACATGCTGTCCACTCAGTGGCACCCACACATTTTCCAAGATACTTCTGCTGGTTGACGAGGGCCAAATTCATGCTTGGAAGCGTGCTAAAACTCTCAAGAATATCAGAAACTGCAGAAGGGTGCAGGACTACAAGCTCTGACCCTGTTTTATTTGCAAGGGTAAGAAAAGCTCAGTGACCTTTATCTAAGCTTGCAGTCGTTCTCTTAGGTTTCTCCATCTGTAATTTACTTCTCTGTCATTAATGCAGCTCTCCCTGTGTACATAACTCCCTTCCCACTCCTCCCTTTTTTTCTCAACTACTGTGTATCTAATAAACTGATCTAGGACTCTCTATGACAGTCTGAGGGGCCTCCGGATTTCCAGGGTGTAGGCTTACAATTTCAACCTGCATCCCAGTCCTTGCATATTTTATTTCTTGTTTGTTCCCCCAAGTAAATACGCGATGTGGTGGCCCTCCTGAAAAGCGGGCTAACAGCTAGCTGAGCTGACTGTACGTGCGGGTTGTTGTCCATCCTGGCTGACAGTAGGTTCCTCCCAACGTAGGAAGGAAGAGTGACAGCTTTGGTGCACAGGATCGTGATGTGATGGCAAATGTCATTAACGACACGGCACATTCGCAGTTTGAGAACTGAAAAGCCTGAGCATTTAGAGGGAAGGCTGAATGACACTGAAGGAGACAAACTGGTCCCAACTCTATACAGTTGTCTTCTGAAGTTGTATTAAAATCAGCCTTATTTCTGGACTGTCAAGATTTATTATGTAGATGACCTTTCAGTATGAATTTGAATAGTGTTAATTTTTATGCCATTGAATTTTCTCCACACGTTCAGGTGGGCAAAGGGGACCAGCCGCTGTTCCCATTCATGTTGGGAAGAAATAGTATTTGAAATTTCTGTTTAGCCATCTTTTGGGTTTTGTCAGTATTTCTCATGGTCTTTTTGACAGTACCTTTCTTTCAAAAAGCATCATAGTCTCTAGTAAAAAGTAATAATGTGAGAAGACCCAGGCCTTCAAGCTGAGGTACTTGGACAACGAGGAGACACCTACTGATACCGTCCTAGTTTTATCTGGCTATTTGAGGAGGAAGGAGGGAGCTCTTGACTGTTGCTGCTCAGTCATAATTCTGTCACGATGGTGGTGAGTTTTCTTCTCAGGTAGGCAGGAGATGACAATTCCTTCTTCACCCAATATGTCTGAAGGCAGGGAATGAATTCGTAGGAAAGAATATGGTCACAATACTTGAATGAGGAGCAGCTCCAAGCAAAAGGACCTTCTTTGGATAGAGCTTCTACTGGGATCTCAAGGTAGGATGGGAAGGTGGCATAGAGTTTGGGACTGCAGTTATTGGGAAAGAGCTAAGGAGTAGGAGCCACAGCATGTGAGGATATTATTAGGGCCTCAAATTGCCTTAATGGACTTCAGCACTTAAAATATGTTCTTTTTTGCTAGTTAGCAACTAACTTCTCTAAACCCAGCTAATTCTCTTTGCAAGGTCCTACACTGGACCTCTGACACTCACACAAAGTCAGACATGATTCACGTTACTTTTGAGACAACTTCAAACACAGATGCAGGTGGCACCACGATAATGTTGGATGTCACCCTCTGCAAGATGTGCCTCTCTCAAAACCACAGTCTGCCTTTGTGGTTGTTGTTTTAGAAGCAGCCCTTCAGCTGGTGTTATCACATGATGACACAAAGTGTGGGAAATGAGACAGTCAACAGGTGCTAAGAGACCCTGCATACTAGAAGCAAGAAAAAAAAGAAAAAAGAAAAAAGAAAGGAGACTAAAGTTAGGCCAAGGAGATGCAAAAGCACCAAAAGTTTTGAAAATTATTCTGAAGGTAAAAAGAACCCAAGCCAAGAGAATTATAGGTCATTCTGGCTAGACCAGAGGAAACACTGTGTGAGAACAATATATTTATAGCCCATATCTTCATGTGGTTTTAAGATTTCCCTACTCTATTACATCAGACTTTCACTAGCACTAAGTAGAAAAAACCCTGTATTTACTGCTCTTTGTTTGGAAGGGTTTGCTTGCAACAATAAAGCCACGCAACACTTTGCCTTTGTTGTTTCAGCTGTTGCTTTTTCAGTGAAAATTTAGACTCAGGATACAGGGTCCAGGGCAACCATAAGATCTGAGGCAAACTCAGTGCTGGGGTTCTTGAGAAGTTAGCATAGATACTGTAAGTCAGATGACTTTTTTTTTATCCCTCTTGTTTTTTGGCTTGATTTCCTTGAATCAAGCTTGAAATGAGGATTTGATTGAGCTATCTATCCAGAGGTCTGTCTATCTCTTCCTCTGCATGTCTCCTGCCCCATACCTTCTGATTTCACCAGCCAGTTTCTCAAAATTTTAAAGTGTGGCAAATATCTCAATGATAATGATGATCCTAAGTGTTTCTTGGCATTCAAGTCCTAGGTAGAATGCCATCCCACATTACTGCTGGAGTACAGCAAGGAAGGAAGAAGAAGTTATAAAAAAAATACTTGCCTTGTTGGCCAATGAGTCTGTACATAGTGACTGGCCACCAAGCCCATCGATATCTCCAGATCAGCCTTTGCTTATGGGACCACCTATTAATTACACGTCCAAAGCCTCTCTGCAATCAGAAATTTTCAGCACGCAGTAGGCTATTCTATAAGCATACACATGAAGAAGCACCCCAAGTGCATCTTTAAATATAACTAAATGTGAGCACAAAATAGCAAAGGAATATGTTGATACGTTTATGCATCAGTTCTAAACATTCAAATGCTCACCTGCATATACAAATAAAAAAATTCCAGCACTTGTAATACAGGCGCTCAGAAAATTTGATTATCATTTCAATTTGATTAGCATTATCAATTTTCTCCAGCCTACTGCCAAAAATCTCAAGTCCTATTACAAAAGAAAAACTATCCCAAAAGTATTTAAATATACCGTATGTATGTATACTTGCCAAGGTAAGACTTTCAAAATTAGTGCAAGACCAAAACTGAACATAATTAATTGTAAGAATACATGTTTCAGAGCAAAGACTGATAATGAAAGGTATCTTCTGAAACAAACTTTCAGTCCAAGACATTGTTTTTTCATTGCTATCACCAGTGGGGCACATGGTCCATCGTGGCTTCTCTGCCAACAATTCTTTTTTTTTTTTTTTTTTAATGAGTCAGCAGGGGATCAAAAGTCTGTCAAACAACAGAGAAGAGATAACACATCCGCAGACCACACTGTTTCAGACAGGCCTCCGCAGCTTTATTCTAATAGGCCAGAAGAAGAGAAGAGAATCAAAATGACTGCTTCCCCAAATCCAGCCACGTGCTGCTTTGTGTAAGCCTGGGTGAGTCGGGCAAAAGGGCAAAACTCCCTGTAAATTAAATTAGGATTAACCAGGGCAGTGGGGAGTCAGCTTGGTCACCGCTGCAGATCAGCCCGTGCTCCCCAGCAGAGATGCTGTGGTGCCCCAGGAGCTGTTGCCCAAGACGTGCTTACTCCACCTACAGCAAGATGCCACTCCAAGAATGCCAGGAGGGACGAAACTGCAATACAGCTTTAATCTTGTCGATTTTAAATTGAACCTGCCTAAAGGATCAGGCCCTCTGTGCATAAGACTGCATTGTCCTGGTGAAGAATATTTCTCCCCAGATTGACAAACCAGCAATGAATTACTCTAAAATGAAATCTTTACCTTAAAATTAATGATAGTTACGTTCTTTTGAAACACCTACAGCAGCTTTAAAAAAAAATACTTCTTTTAATATTTCAATTTCTAAAGAAATGTTAAGAGAAACCCTCTGTCCCTTTTATTATGTTCATTCACGTCTCCCGGACGTGACTGCAGGTATAAGGATTAACATTAACAGATCACATTTATTAGGTACAATGCTGCACTAGCAGTTAAAATCATGAAAAATTCCAAAGATAAGCATGTTCTGTGCAATACAGAAAATATTAAAGAAGATGAAAAAAAACAAGCCAAATGGAAAAATCATCTTTAAAACCAGGGCAAGGCTCTTCCCCAGAGACTGAGTACAGTCAAAATAAAATAAAATTTAAAAAATCTACTGAATAATTAACAGGTGTTACTGAAAATGGGGTGAAGTGGTTTTAGGCTCGTATCCTGAAGGAAGCAGCGTGGTACCACACTAAATCATGCATTACAGGAAAATGAAATCCTGCCCACCTAACTGCTGCCGAACCTCTGAGAACTGCCATTGCAGATGGTCAATAAGGCAGGAGCTGAGAAGGTTCCTAAGCCTGGGGCACAACTGCGTCCCTCTACTGAACGGAGTTTTAGTATCGCTCCAGCAGACAGCGAAAATCCCCCTGGAGATGTTGTATAGGTGGTCATGACAACCAAAAATATCACTGCTACGCTCTAGGCGACTATCCAGACCCAAAGCTCGGTGAGGTCAAACATGGGTGGGCTTCAGTGGGCAGTGGGTTAGGTCTGGGTGGGAGGAAGCAGGGAAGTTGCCCTCAGGGCCTGTAGAAGAAGCCCACACAACCCATTGTATTCTGTGTTCAAGGCCAGGCTGGATGGGACTTTGAGCAGCCTTTCAACCCCTCTACTCTGCTCTTGTGAGAACCCCACTTGGAGTACTGTGTCCAGCTTTGGAGTCCTCAGCACAGGAAGGACATGGACTTGATAGAACACACCNCTTGGAGCAACCTGGTCTGGTGGGAGGTGTCCCTGCCCAGGGCAGGGGGTTGGAACTGGATGATCTTTCAAGTCCCTTCCAACTCTAACCATTCTATGATTCTGTAGCAAGAGAGTGCCTTTTGGGTACCTACACATAGATTTCTCTCTCAAAACACTGTAATCCAAAGGGGAGCTCAGCCCTCTTTGGTTTCTCTGCTCAAAGCTTGTAATCACTGAAGTGAAAAGGGTACAGAACACAGCATTGCACCATTAGCTAATCTGACAGTCTGAACCATTATTTGCTCATAGTATGGACTGCTATAGAAGACTGAAAACAAAGTAATACCCTGAATAACTGAAAATAAAATAATAATAATAATAATAATAATAATAATAATAATAAAAGAAACACCAGAAAGTACACTTTGAGAAAAATACCTGCTTGACACATGAGAACTCTGACCACAGTCTGACTCACTGCAAGCGACTTCTGATGATTCAGTGCCATTTTGTAAAACTCTGATAACAATCTCTAGTTGTTTCCAAAAACATTTCTTTTTTTTTTTCTTATTTGAAAAAAAAAAAATGGCTTGGGCAGCTTTTCATATTGAAAGTCTGCCATTTAATTTTCTTCTTTTTGAGGCTTAAACAGCCATGTTAGTGGGGCTCATAGTAGGTTAAGAATGCTGACATTTTTTGCCCCTTGTATCTTGGATTGTCTTGACTGCTCCACCTCAGACTGTAAATTACTTGCAATTCCAATGGTGGTAGTGATCTCCCGGGAACTGGACCCAAGGGAACTGAGCTCACATGTTAGGACACCACTGGAATGCCACCAGATTCCACCTCTTGGTTAAAGACCTGGCCTCTGAGTAGTGCCCCGCTTATGCAGGAATGTTTAGTCACTTACTCACACCAGTATCATTGCTCAGATAAAAATAGCCCAGTGGAAGTTCTGTCAGGTATGAGAATGTTCCTTCCAGTCAAGCATAAATCCTTTTCCAAACGACACAATATAAACTGAAAAAATAAAAAATACGTTTTTCCATATCAGAAAGAGACAGTTGTGGGCTGGTTTGAGTCTAGCTAAATCAAAGCTGACACATCCAGCAGAGCTGACGAGGATGGAGTTTAGCAGTGAAAGACTCAGCTCTATAATTACTAGTCCTCTCGATGATTCCCACAGTCTTCTGTCCTAAACCTTTTCTTTCCTTGATCTGAATTTAGGCACGGTGAAAAGATATCCCAGTAGTCTCGTGGTATCCAGACAAATTTTGCAAGCAACGCTTTGAAAACTGACCTTATACATTTTTTGGCACAGCTTTGGATAGTTTTGGCAAGTCATCCAAGTTTAATCTGATTTGCAGATAAATTATTTGAATAAAATCAATGATACACTTCCTAGTGTAGACTGCAGGAAGAATTTCTTCAGCCTGTTCATTCTGCATCTCATTACACATAGGTAATAGGAAAATTTTTGGATGGGAAACACAAATAGTCAGATAATTCTTCCAGTAATCCTGCTCTGAATTTTTATTCTACTCCAAGACATACATCAGTGATTGCAGCAACATGAAAAAAAAAACCCAAGAAAACTGGTCTTGGATTATTTGTTGCCCGTATCATTGCTGACCATGTGAACACTCCTTGTCCCTATCAGTGTAATATCAAAGAGGTTAACTACTAACCAAAACACTCTGAGCCTGGTTTGAGCTAATCTGTTTGTGTTCGTAAAGGAATGCTTATATATTTCATTACCGAGTCTCAGCTGGGAATCACAGCCAAGAGGAAATTTTTCCCAAGTTGTTGGTTAGAAAAAAAAAATGTGGCAAAAATACAATCAGGTCATAGGAATGCAAGAGTAGACTGTAAAAATATTCATACCGGGTCAGACCTAAGACTCAGTATTCAACAGCTACGTTGGCCACTAGCAAAAATACTGAAGGGGGGATATAAGGAACGAGGCCAAGTACTGAGTGATGCTGGTTGGTATCAGCAGTGAGTAATCAGCAGTTTAGGGTTCTCTCAGTCTGAAACCTCCTGATGTCCCCATCCCATACTGATTTGACTGATGTCTTTTATATAATCTGTATTTTTGCCTTCTTGCTATCCTACGGCACTGGTTTTGCCACAATTCACTTGGGCATCACATGGAAAAAATATTCTCCTTCTCTTGAGCCTTCCACCTAGTCATTCTGTGGAGTGTCTCAAGGCCTTACGTTGTGAGAAATAGAAACAGCAGACAAGAAAAGTTTTCACTAAATGTAAAAGCAGTTTACTGTGTCATATTTAATGTATTATTGTTGACTTATAAATCAAAGTAATCGTGCAAGTCTTTATGAATTTTCCATTTGTTTTCAACGCACATGGACCTGGCCGTTTGTGCCATTTCGGTTACAGGACGGAGATCAACGCTTTTCTGATTCCTGTGGGGACATCTGTTCATTAGCAGGCAGGGTGGCCAATATCGCTTTAGGTGAAGATCAGCCAGTTCCTCTGTTCTACACACTCGGGAAGAATAGCGTCGCTCATAAAATGTAACAAATGTTTCCTGGACGCTAGCCAATATATTTTTGATCCTTTCTTGATCTTCGTTTTCACTAATCCTTTTCTTTTTGTATTCTTGCCTTTTGTTGACATGCCAAATTTCTGTCAGTCTTGTTTCCGCTTTCAAAAAAAAAAACCCGTATTTTTGTTAAGTTGAATCAAGCATTCTACCCTGTTGCCAAGAGCAAATTAAGTTCCCCCCACACTGAAATCAAATTTCGTAAAGTGTCCGGGCAATTAGCTCTAATATGTGGTTGCTGTAACTCTTAATTTTCCCCTTTCAAGGGTTTTCTTTTTTCTCTGTCTTTGTTTCTGAACAGAAGACGTGAGATTCCTTCTCTTCCCTCTGGTTGTGGCCTTTTAGTTCCCCAGCATCCAGCAACCATCCACTGATACTTAGCCAAACCTCACTTTTAATCTGTAACCCAAAGGTATTTGAAGTAACAAATTGTTCATTCTTCACCCAGAAAGCTGAGCTGGTGGACCAGCCTGCTGGAACTGGAACAAAACTTGAAGAACAGACTTCTGAAGAGCTCTCCCAAGCACCACATTTAAGGACATCGTAGGCACACTGAGAGAATTCCCATGACGACTGAAAGCTGGCACAGCTCACCCACATAACTCCACAACAGAAGTCTTTCACATCAGAAGTTATCTCCTGTGCATTTGTTGTCAGGGGCTTGATTCCAACAGGTTCAAGGAGGACAAAACATAGTTATTCCAAGTGGATGGGAAAGGAAAGGCCCCACTTCAGAAAGATTGTGACAATAGCCTGCCTGGTGTTGTATGGTGGAATCCCATGGAATCCCTCCCTCTGGAGGCCCCATCTGGAGTATTGTGTCCACTTCTGGGCTCTCCAGTTCAAGAAGCACAGGGAACTGCTGAAGAGGGTACAGCAGAGGGCCACAAAGATGATGAGGGGCCTGGAGCACCTCTCTGATGAGGAAAGGCTGAGGGACTTGGGTCTTTTTGGTCTAGAGAAGAGAAGGTTGAGGAGGATCTGATTGATACCTATAAATACTTCAAGGGTGGGTGTCAGGAGGGTGGGGCCAGTCTTTTTTCAGTGGTGCCCAGTGACAGGACAAGAGGGAATGAGCACAAACTTGAACATAAGAAGTTCCATCTAAACATAAGCTTCTTCACTTTGAGGGTGCCAGAGCCCTGGAAGAGGCTGCCCAGAGTGGAATCCCTGTTTCTGGAAACATTCAAACCCCACCTGGACACGTTCCTATGCTACCTGCTCTGGGTGGCCCTGCTTTGGCAGGAGGGTTGGACTAGATGATCTCCAGAGGTCCCTTCTAACCCCATAGCATTCTGTGATTCTAGCCATGCTTTAGCATTCTCACATCTACATCAGCCTCCTATAGGCTTTCCTCTCCAGGCTGCCTTCAGCAAAGAGGTCTTCCTCATCCCCTGCCCCAAACCCTTGGTATTGATGCATAGGCAGGATGCATAAGGCAAGGAATAAGACTTCTCTCTGCGAGTCACCCCAAGCACTCTGGTGAGGAAGGATGTAATCAGAGCCAAGGAAGCAGTTGTTTCAGTTCCAATAAAAAGTCATCTTATATCAAATAAATACAATAAACTCCTGGATCGTTTCCCAGTGTCAACTAGATGAGGATCAACTAATTTGTTCATAAGGAATTTGACAGTTTGATCATTACTCAGTCAGCCACCATCCCTCTCTTTCCTTGACATCCCCATTTATTTTGGCAGACTAAAATAGTGCACTTGATAAAGCTGTGCTATAGTAACAGCCATCGTGCTATTTTAAACATAACAGTAGAAGTGGGAGAAAAGTTGCTTGGACACCAAAGGATATCTATATATATCTCCAGATTGACCAGCCACACCGCAAACCCTCTGATGAAGCAGCAACTGATTTTAACACATAAAATCTATTCTGTATAAAAAAAACATAATAAAGATTACTTTTATCCACAGATGCACGCAGAAGTGTTTTTCTGCCTCCCATACTTCCCATTGCTGATGGCCAATCCCTGTCAAGGTATTACTCCTTTAAGGCCAAGATGGGGGGAAGTTTTGCTGTTCCTGTCCTCCTCCTTTTTATTCCTGCTCACTCTCACACCACTCCTTAGTCTGCCTCTTCCCTAATTTAATTTTCTGTCAGCCCTATAAGTGATTCAGAAGGGAGGTGCAGCTGAGGGGGGGATGTTTAGCCCTCATTGATGTTCAGGGGGGACCAGGCACTAACTGCCCTCCAGTGTTTTGAAAATCCCCTTATGAATATTAGCATGCTAATAACTCAGTCTCTCTTTCAAGTTAATGTGGCCACAACAGCACCCAGAAATTCATAGCTAGTCTTCCACCTGGCTTGTGTGATACTCATCGATTGCAGACAATTCTCTTGGTCCTTCAGGCCATTTAAAACATTCCACAAGGTGGCCAAGGCCAAGAAGCTCAGAACGTATCTCCAGAGAACAGGCAGAGGGGGCAGATGTGGCTACAGGTGGGAGGTGAAGCAACTTTGCCTTCAGCTGTCCCACCACTGTCTGGTGGAATGGGTGGGAAAGGGCTTGGAGCTGGGGGATGAGGCAGCCCGTGTCTGAGCCTCCTCTCTTTTTTACTCTCGGCATCCCGGAGCTCTTAGCAATTCAAACCCCAGTGCAGACTCATACCGTGTGGTCTCGCCAGAGCAGCCACATGAAACCTGCTCCCAGTTTCATGCGAGACAGTAACAATGTTAGCCACCTTTTTGTCTTGTCATCATTACCAGAACTGCAGTGCCTATACCCATGGGGCCCCTAAAAAAAGGCTGGGATGTTTGAAAGCAAATCTGATAGCTTGGGAATTCCCACAAAGCCTGAAGCTTCACAGTAACACACTCTTGCTTCCTAATTTCATCATCCTCCTCCTCCTCTGTATCATGAGCCTCCCCCCTACTCCTCTCTCTTCATCTTTTCATTTTCCATCTGGCAGACCTGATTCATGCTCTTCTTAATCCTCCTTGATCCTCACCCCTGATAAGACTGACTTCTTCATTATTAATGTTATCAAAAGGATGAATTAAAATTAATGCAAGACTTGTAATTCAGCTGTATTGTTGAAGTGAGGAGTCAAGCCAGTCAAAACAGCAAATGAAACACGCTCAAAGGCATATCACGACAGCTTTAAAAAGAAAACACAGTCTCTTTAGAAAAGCCCAGGCTTCTAAACAGAAGAGAGAAAGGTGCGTGATCATACAAGGGACAATAAGTATTCACAGAAGCTATTTGTGAAGTACATACGATACTTCTCAAACATTTTAGGTCAGTTACACGATCAGCGCAACCCATGTCACGGTACGTCTCTGGTGTTCCTTTGTCCAGCCTACAACGCAGAATCACAGAGTGATATGGGGTTGGAAGGGACCTCTGCAGATCATCAACCCCCAATACAATCTTCTGTAGAAGATTACTGTCATTTTAGAAGAAAATTACAAGGTATTGTAATTTTAACACTATTTTCCTAATAACATCAGCCATTATTTTTTTCACAGAATCACAGAATGATATAGGGTTGGAAGGGACCTTTAGAGATCATCTAGTCCAACCCCCAATTTTTCTATAATTTTCCTATATTAAAAGGCAAAGGCTAAAAATACAAGTATTTTATCCAGTATCTCTTAGTAAGTTCATAATGTGGTATAACATACGGCTACTGGTTTTCAGCTTTGAGAGACATGAAGAGGTCACTTTGTTTTTGAACAGGGATTGCAGCCTGTTTCCCACTCACTTTAATTCTCACAGCTTTCAAAACTTTCTTTTACGAGCTAAGTAGTGCTTAAACTTGTATTTCCTGGCCTCCAGGTTAGGATTTCCACAGCTCCAGCAAGCGCTCTTGAAAGGCATATTATTTTCTAAGCGTTGTTTCCAGGCATGACCAAGTGGTGAAGAAAACAGAAAATCCCAGATGGAAAACAGATTTAAATTATCATGAGGCTCAAAAGGTGAGGGAGAAAAAAAATAAAAGAAAAGAAAAAGCTATGAATGTATTAAAAAGAAGAGGAAAACAAGGTATAGATCCACTGCATAGCGTGGCTTCACACACATAAACATGAAAGATAAATTGCAGTCAGCCACTTGGAAGAAAATATATTTTAACAAGGGCAAAACAGTACCAGAGCGAGCACAGAAAAAAACCAAGCTAAAGAACATACTTAGCTAAATGAGCTATGTTCTAGGTAGCAACCTAGATGAGAAGTACTCTAGACAAAACTAGCCAAATTTGGAAGTACGCAAACTAGCTGTTTGTGGAACTAACCAAGATACTTTTCCAAATATCAGTGATTGTCTGTGGAAACCTGAGGAGGACAAAGGAGGCTCCAGAAAAGAAGAAAGGGCAGAAACCTTTTAAAGGGGGAGAAAGGAAAATGTGAAGATGCCGAGCGTCATCAACTGATCAGTCTATAAAAATTCTGGAATGAAGTGCTGAACAATCCACATCAGGTGTCGTAAAGATGATAAAGTGATAAAAACAGGCAACAAGGGTGTGTCGAGACCAGCTCACTTCAAACCAAACTAATTTATTTCTTTGATAGGCAATAGACATAGTGCAGAAGGAAGAAGCAGAAGGTGGGCTATATTTCAGCTGCAGTGAAGCTCTGTCATTGTCCACATGGCACTCTCAGAGTGGAGCAGAACCTTGATACAGTCACCACCGGGTAGAAAAGAGTGGCTGAAAAAAACTGGTTCCAAATCTTTGTGTCAACAATTCCCCACCAAATAAAGAAAGTATCTCAGATGGGTACAATTCTGCCATGGGTCTTCAGAATCCAGTTATATTTAATGTTTCCATAATGACTTGCACTGTACGACAGAAATCGTGCTTTAAATCCTTGTGGGCAGCCACAAATACTTTGGTAAAAAGGATCGCAGTTCAGGCTAATCTTTTTAAATGGGAAGAATGGTCAAACTTGAGTGTACTGAAAAATCAAAGGAGAAACCTGCACATCGCTGAACAGGAGCAGAAGGCTGCAAACACAAGGGGAGGAACGATGTGGGCAGTGAGGCAGACCAACAACCAGAGTGCCTCAAAAGCTGGGTGAGAGACAACAGAGCCACCTGGCTAGGAAAAAAAAAGAAAATATTGGTTTATTTTGTACTAAGGAGATTTCTAACGGTGCCTTCTCTACCCATCCTGATGCTATGGGCCCCAAAAGGTATCTTAGTCACATCCATATTGCATAGTAGATGTATTCTGATTCTGAACCATCTTGCAAACCCTGAGAGTCATCCTGGTTCTCCTGTTAGATAAGCGGTTGGAGGATATTGTTTGTGCTAGGGAGTTTTGAAGAGGCATATTGGGTTCTGAAGTTGCCAAATGCATCTATGGATCTACCTCAAAGACCACTTCAGTTAATACAAGTGGTAATGAGGATGGGCGATACAAGTCTTTTGGACAGGTTCTAGAAAACTTTACTCACTTCCATAGCAGAGTGACTGAAGCATTTCAAGAAAAGGTTGGACAATAATCTGACAATTACACTTGTTTTTACCTAATTAGCCATAGTATTTTGGGAATGGCTCCACACTTCCATCATTATTTTACACTCAGGTAATTTAAAAACATTAGTCCAGGTACTCAGTGAGGGAAAACTGGCTGTAGCTCTGCTTGGAAAAAAAAGTTTGCCTGATTTAGAAGAGGTCCTGGATCTGGCCCCAACTGTTCAAATGCGAATGAATTGGTGCTATTTTATTTGGGAATATTTGGGGGTTGTAAAACATCTTCTTAAAGGAGAAATATATATATATACACTTTTCAGGTTTTATGGCATCTATTCTTGAACGAACATCTACTAATTGACAGAGCGGTTTGCTTTTTTCTTTTTTTTTCCAAATATTGGTACCCATCACATACTTAGGCCTCTGTATCAGAGGCCAAGAACCACTGAAGTCAAGCTTAGGGGCAGGATTTGCATTAGTCACTGAATCATACCTGTACTTCTTGTTAACTTCAGAGTCAAATCACTTTTCCTTATCCAGCTCTTTATTTTACTACCACAGACTGCACGGAGAAAAGGCAAAGACAAGGCTTATTCACAGGCATCAAAGCACAAGTTTGATCAAACACAGCAAAATAACATGGCAAGCACAAAATTTCTGTATCAGACTCAAAATCCTGCTCGGGCAAAACACCACCCTTACATTTTAGCTGGGTACTGGTTTCCCAAACAGAAGATGCTGTCTTTAAGTTGCAAGGGCAGATCAGCTGAATCTTCAAAATGAGTCTCATGCTATTTGGCCCAGAGCCTGGACGACTGAAGAAAATTAGGGAACCTAGATTAATTTCCAGGTTAACCAGCTGAGTGCTGTGGGGACTCTGCCTCTGTGGATATCACTTCAGAAAATGTCATTTATTGTTCATAGCAACCACAGCCTGTAGGTGCAAGAACAGCATAAAAGGGAGGAAAAAGAAAGCAATATTTACAGTTGGGCTTTTTTTTTTTTTCACTTAGCTCTCACATACAGAAGTGATTCATTTTTACCAATAGGGAAAACAAGGGCATCCCTTTCGTGAGTCAGACTCTTTTTTTATTATTATTGTGGATTTCTCGGTTTTCAATGTTTTGTTTCTTGATTTTGTTTTCAAATCCCTGTGACAGAGATAAGCTTAGCAGTGAAAAGGTGACCACCAAACATGCTTTGTCTTCATCCTATCTTCCTTAGGATTTTTGAACTGAGCTGTAATTCAGGATTTTTTGTTGCCCTGTGAAGTGAGAAGTTCAGGTTGGTCTTAAACTGAAGTGTCTAAAGTTATTAAAGCTCAAAAATATGCATCTTTTTCACCTTTGGTCAAGAGACTAAAGTGATGTGGTTTTAGTGATGGGCAGAGTGACATGGTTGTTGTTTTTTATCAGAGTTAGGTTGATGGTTGGACTAGATGATCTCAAAGGTCCCTTCCAACCTAGACCATTCTATGATGCTGTGACACCAAATCTCATCAAAGCAGGCCTTATTTCGCAGACAGAGAGAAGACCAGATTGAGGACCTACCTTCAGTCTTTCCAGTTTGAAGATTTTGATCAGCTTTTCTGAAAATAATGCAAAAAAAAAAAAAAAAAGGCAAACCCTCATCAAATTTTATAAGTGCAAACTTAAATTTCACAATTTATCCCTGATGTAACTCATCTGTGCCTCCCAAATCACAGCAGAAATTAATCAGCCATTCAGAGGTAAGGCTGAAAAGGGCTCAGAGGTATTCACTGACTTTGCATGCCTCTGTTTACGGTTGTCTGGCTTTAAACACTTACCAGCAGGTGTCTAAATTAGGCTATCTAAAAAAAGAAGAACCCAAAACATGGGGGACTTTTTAGAAAAGATTTCCCTGAGTGACTTGTTCAAGGATTTTGAATGCTTCAATTCAGCAAAGGCAACCAAGGGCCCAATCCAAAATTGCCTGAAGGACACGGTCAGTTTGTACACCTCTCACACCTCTGGAAGTGACAATCACCACATAGGCCAGATCGTGTAGAAAGATGCATATGTTACAGGGTTCTGAGGGACAGAGGTGATAATTTTCATATTGAAACTATATATTGCTTTTCTATGCACCTGGCCAGATACTCAGTGTACAGACCTTGTCTTCTCTAAAAAGGAGAAGGGGAAAAAAAGTCAGTGAAGGCTGTTTTTAATCCATTTCATTTGTGATCTACAATCCTGAAACCAAGGAAAAACCAGTCGTTAATCTCTCTCAGCTAGTCAAGGGGTGCCCAAGGCACCTACTATAATGTTTGACTCGTATTTAGAAAGTTTTTTGAGCTTTTTTGAGTTTTCTTTGACTTTCTGGAGCTAGAAAAATCTTGAAAATCACTAGGTTACCAGTTGTTCAAGTATTCTGATGCCAGACTTCTACCTTGGTTTTCATCTCCCTCAAAGACTTACTGCATTGGTTTTAAAAACTCAAAACATCTATATTTACAACTCTGCTGAAATCCTTAGCTCCTCACTGGCTAACTGGGCTTCAAAACTCCAATTGTCTTGACTTCCTCAAGATTTTGTCAAAGATTAATTAGCATGGCTTGAAACGCATCCATTTTCTTAAGAAAAAAACAAAAAAAAAAGGATGCTTTTTTTTTTTTAAGTTACCACCAGGAGATTCAGGATATGAAAATAAAAAATTTTAACAACAGAAAGACAGATTTGGAGAAGTTAGACTAACCACCTGACAGTGGCAGAGTGCAAACAGAGGTGAGAAAGGAGGTCAATTGTAGATCAGTTAAATACACCTGTGAGAAAGAAGGTGTGGAGAAGAGTTCACTTCAGAAAAAAAAAAGTTAAAAACCAACATGTAAAAATCCATAAAACACTAAAAAGGAGATTGATAAGTTCTCATCCTTCCCCAGCTGTCTTGCTGGGGAAAAAAAAAAACCAACACAAAAACCCAAAAAACAAAACAGGACAGTATTTTCCTGCCTTTTAGCAAAGGAAATTGAGGCAGACCGACAGATTTTCTGACTCTTTATAGAAAGTAGAAAGGAAGAAAATTTCTTCCTCTACTTTATAGAAAGTAGAGGAAGAAAATTCCAAGATCTTGGTTATTATATGTATTTAACTAAGCACAGGATTTGGCCTAACATTTATCTTTGTAAGAGAGTTTTGGGTTTGGGTTTTTTTTTTTTCATGAAGTCTTTACTCAAGCAAGATAATATCTGACCTACAACCACAGGGTGAGATACAGTAACTGCGCACAGGACGGGGAGAAGAGCAGTGACATCCTCGCTCCTGGGTGGGGACCTGAGCTACAAAGAAGTTGGAGGTCAGGTACAAAACAAGGTTGAGCACCTCCACACCTGATTCCTGCTCTTTGTCTCCATTACCAAGTAGAGCAGCTCCAGAGGAGTGGATACTCTGAATGAAATGGGTGATGTCTGGGGACCTGTGCCTCCCTGCTTGGGTGCTTCAGGAGGTTTTAAATGCCAATTAACACAGGATTTCAGTAGGTGTGCTCCTGCCATGCGCTCCCATCTTACTTCTGCCTGAGAGGACATCCAGCCTGTGCACTCCCTGGCCAGCCAGACTGGAGCATAGCAAGTCTGTCCCCCTCGCTTGTCACTTGGATGGTGAGCCTACCAGCCAGGCCCCTTGTCCGGTGGATGGAGAAATACCAAGGTTTTTTGGCCGGGCAAGCTCAGGCATGAGCCAGGCACTGAGCTGTTGGGTCATGTCCACACCGAGGCATTTCTTACACAGGCAGGGAGAAACAAAAGCTTAAGGGCCTGATGAACTTCAGAGGTGGTTTCACGACCGTGGGTTCTTTTAAAGTATTAAAAGACATGGTCCTGTTGAAGTGGGTCCAGAGAAGTCCACAGAGATGATCTGAGAGCTGGAGCACCTCTTGTATGGAGACAGACCAGAGAGCTGGTTTTGTTCAGCCTGGAGAAAGCTCCAGGAGACCTTATAGCCCTTTCCAGTACCTAAAGGGGGCTACAGGAGAGATGGGAAGGGACTCTTTATGAAGGAGTGGAGTTACAGGACAAGGGGTAACGGTTTTAAACTAAAAGAGGGAGATTTAGATTAGATAACAGAAAGAAATTATTTGTTGTGAGGGTGGTGAGACACTGGAAGAGGTTGCCCAGAGAAGCTGTGGCTGCCCCATCCCTGGAGGGGTTCAAGGCCAGGCTGGATGGGGCTTGGAGCAACCTGGTCTGGTGGGAGGTGTTTGGAACTGGATGATCTTTAAGGTCCCTTCCAACTCAAACCATTCTACGATTCCATGACTATTTTACTGCCTATGTAACATTTTAGGGACCTGTAGAACATTTTAAGTAGTTTGTCTGAAGCCACCACAGCCATTTGTGGCAGAACAGGGAAATGCACCTTCATCCCCAGAGACTCTGGCTAACACCATAACCGCACCAGCGTCCTTCCTCTTTTCTCCTTCCTTCTGGCTGGTCAGAATCAGCTTAAATTAACATAACAGGCACATATTTTGATCACAAAGAGATAGGGCCTTGAGAGACATTGTAATAAGACAGCTCTTGCTGAAACTGAGACACTTTGATCACAAAAGAAAAGACCACGGTGGTCTATCAAGTATGAAATGGTTGCCGCACCATGAAGTGAGAGAGGAAAGGAGGTGATAAGGAGAAAGGAAAAGCTACGAAAGAAGTGAATTCATTCAAAAGAAGATAAAGTTCCTCACTATCATCCTATTTCACTCAAAGGCAAAACTTCCACCATCTTCAACAAGACAGCTGGCCGACAATTCAGTGATGCCAACATTTTGTCTCACCCCAAATCAGCAGGAAAATTTAAATACTAGATTTCAACTTTCGCAGGGGTTGGTTTTGGTTTTTTTTTTTTCAAATTGAAATATGCTGTATTTTGCTTTTGCAAAATTATTACAAAAATCAGTAGTCAATGGATATTTTTTTTTCATTTAATTGAACAAACATTTCAAGATTTCCACACAACTTCCTGTCCATTACTTTTTATAGGCTGTACTTGCATGAACAAGAGTTTTAATCTCAAAACATAGAGCTTGAATTTTCAAAATGGAGGCAAGTTACCATGCTCGAAACCTTGCTCCTCCTGATGGAAAAAAACTTGAAACTGTGGTAGTGCCTTCCACAAGCTTTGGATCCAGCCTTTGGTGAAAAATCTTTATTAGATCTTTCATCACAGTGAAAACATAGAGATGGAAATTAATAAAAAAAAAATTAATAGATTTTTTTTTTCTTAAGGCTTGTTCAAACCTGTTGTTAGCTTTAGCCAAATATTTCATTTGTGATACTTTGTTTATTGGGTGTAAAAATCACTAGTAATTAACTATAACTTAAAATTAATGAAATATTTCTCTCCGTGTTTATAATAAGCTCTTCAACAATTCACATTTTCTAATGACAGTGCCAGAGGAATATGTTGCATGTTTTCATTGCACATGCAGAAGTAGCAATATATATGTGACTTGCCACCAAATATTCTGATGTACATATTTTCTTGTGGTATGTTTGCAAAATCAATACAAGACCTCGTCGAATTCCCCTTCATCTCCTGTTCCTTCCTTTATACTAATAAATCATGAAAAAGAAAAAAAAAATAAAAAGACAGTTACTCACAAAAATAATATGGTATAAGATGTGGCCCTGCTTATTTTTTTTTTCAATTATCTAGGGTTTTTTTTTTACCAGGCTCCCAGAGTCTGAGCTCCTACAGAAGTGTTTGGGCCAGTGCACAGGGAAGGGGACTAGTGTTGGTTTTATGGATGTATTATTAGGCTGGGAATGAGCAGGGTAAGAGGAATGAAAGCAAGATGCAAGAAGAATGCCTTATCTCATATACCACCCCCTCCCACCATGAAAACTGGGAAGAGAACGGTGCTGATTATCCACTTGGTGCCAGGAAAGAGGAAGCTGCATTTCCAAATGTGGGGCGATGAGTTCAAAATACTGAGGTTTGCTTTATAAAACGAATCCCACAACAATTGTGTGGAAATGCTGAAGATCGGTTGGAGTGGTTCTGCTACATGATGTTGGCTCAGCAATGCGAACCATTTGTTCTCATGTTAAACGGAATTCATCACATTAGCACTAATGTAAAGGTTTTTAAAACATAAAAATACGAGTCAAAGATTACATAGCACAAGTAAACTGAAACAAACTGGTATTGCTGGTAAGATTCAAGCTATTTAAAAATGAAATAAAATCCTGTAAAATATTTGTATTTTGACAGTGGAGTACCATTTTCTGAAAATTTTCCAATATTTTGAAGGAATCTGATAATGAAGATCATAAGGAAGTTATACATTTGGGTAGTGCTTGCCCTTTCCTTTTTTTGTTTGTTGTCATTTTGGTTTTTAGATAACAGAATATGGTAAGGGAGATACTGGTATGTAGTTTGTTGTGGATATGATAGGAGACAGTTCTAAAGATCTTCTTCCCTGTGAATCACCTTTATCCTAAGATAATATAAAACTAATACCCATCCCACTTACAGTCAGCATTTCCTTACTGAAATGCAGAGTGAACACCACGTAACACCGTTCTTAATTTAAGCATAAAACAAGTTTTCTTGGGAAGTGTGGGAGAAAGAGGACGGGGCCAGTGTTTTTTCAGTGGTGCCCAGTGACAGGACAAGAAGGAACAGGCACAAACTCGAACATGGGAAGTTCCATCTAAACACAAGGAGGAACTTCTTCACTTTGAGGGTGGCAGAGCCCTGGCAGGAGCTGCCCAGAGAGGTGGTGGAGTCTCCCTCTCTGGAGACATTCCAAACCCACCTGGACACACGTTCCTGTGCAACCTGCTCTGGGTGGCCCTGCTTTGGCAGGGGGTTGGACTGGATGGTCTCCAGAGGTCCCTTCCAACCCTACATCATTCTGTGATTCTGCGATTCTGCGAAGTATTTGGAGGAAGACCAAGCCACGGCAAAGAGCTTAAGCAGGACTGTTCTGCTCACTGTTTTCTTACACAGAGCTGCCAGCGTCCCTCCTGAACCCTAGGGCCAGGGATGCTGGTACAGCTTCACCCAGGTCCCGCAACCTGCAGGGTTTTAATTCCTATCACCTCACTGCAGCTCGAAAAGCAGGAGAAAAGGACATCGGGTAGGAAGTTGCTTACAATCATTCTGCTACGTTTTACAAGATTAAATGAGGGGATTTCCCATGACGGCAAAGGAGAAAGCCCACCTGTGAAGAGTGAACATCAGCAATAATTTGGCATCGCCTCCTTCCTTCTCCAAAACCTGCTGGAATGTTTTTTCACTTTTTCTTTGTTTCTTTTTTTTTTCCCCAAACGCTCCTTTGTGTTACAGCTGAAAAACAATGTCAGATTTTGAAGCAGCGAAGCTGTACTTTCCCACCTGCTCACGTCCTAACACGACAGGAGTATTTTTGGTTCAGAAAAACTGAAGACCTGCTTTTATACCTCTCCGTCTTTACCTTCCAGTCTCGCTCTATGATTTATTTTCTCTCGTTCTGTCTTTCTCTCCCGTGTGTCACTGTGTTGAGGCTCTTTGGAAGCCACCACACCCTCCAGACTCCACCACTGGGACAGCCTGGGCTTTTCTCGTGTTTGGATCACTCTCTTGGATGTCACACTGCCGATAGAAGCCTGGAGTGCAGGAGGGAGATAAACCCCATTTCTCCTATAGAAAATAACGGTTGGACCAGAGTTGACCAAAATATGCTCTGAAAGGGCCTGATCTAATATTCCCTGCAATCAATGGAAGGCCTTTAACTGACTTCAGCAGGTCTTAGATAAGGACCCACATTAATATTATTGCCATTATCACTTGTAACGGAGGCTCTGAGCATTGCTGTACCGTACGTTTTGTAAGGAGTGGAACAAACAGGGGATGGTGTGTTTCTCTCCACTGTTATAAAAGAACATCCATTTCATGCAAGTTTTTGCTTGCCTTGCTTTCTTTGCCGCTTTTATACATCACGTGTTCCCTTCTTAGAGGTCCTCCATGTGCTTTGAGATCTCTCGAGCCTCAGCAGAAAGATAAGAATATTAAAAATCAACAAGGAACTTTTTTTCTCACAAACAGTTTAAGCATTTGCGGTGATTAAGTGTTAAAGAAAAAAGGCTTTGGAATAACTCACATGAAAGAAGAAGTCCCACCTTATTTAATCGGGCCTCACTTGTATGGGTGACACTGATACCATTATCCTTCGCGTTGCCTTGCGTTCCAGGAAGAAACAGACCTAAATATCTGATATAAAAACCCGAGCTGAACTTTCTCAGGCCAGAGATGTTGAAGGCTTGAAAAGAGGCATAAATACTACTTCCCTCTTAGAAAATTGCCTAAACACTATGTAGTAAAAATCTGCAGAAATCAGAAATATTAATAGGGCTGTCTCTGCCCTTGTTCACCTCCACTGTGTGGAAAGAAGGAAGTGGGGTAGGAGAGGCTGTTCTAAAAGAAAGATATGTCTCAGAGAGGTTTTTGCCTCAGTAACTTTCCATTTGATTTATATCACAATCATTTCGGCGACTCTCATGAACTTTAATGGACTAACTGTTGCAACATCCTCTTTCCTTAGAGATGGTACTACCCCTTGCAACAGTCCTTAAACTGGCCCTGATGAAGCTGGGTGACATGCTTCGGGTCATGCAAGGGATCTGTGTACACATACACATATGTACACCTCTGTTTCTATCGGTATCTAACACCACTTCACTTTTTTACCTCCTTTTCCTCATCTGTCACACACCCTCTGCCCACCGTCTCCGCCACTCCAAAGTTTAAGAAAGCTTTCAGAATTGTAGTTGGTGCACCCAAACCTCAGTAAAGGAAGGAAGCAACTCATCAATACACACTTAAGTCAGCCAGTTCTTATCTCTAATTTCTCAAAGTACTTTGGCTTGTAAGCTTTACTACCTCAGTCCATTGAGAAGTGTATGTAATGACGGAGTTTAAATCAACTAAGTAGTATCGTTTAGATAACACCAGTGAGATTTACCTGTACTAAAAGGTATATAGTTTTTAAATTGCATTTTCAGTTAAACTGAGGCAGTAAAATTAATTCAAATGTGTGATTCATATAAATTTTATCCCAAATGGGTAGTTAAAGCTAAATTAATATGAGCCAGGCTGAGCAAAAATACTATAATTTATATCATAGAATCGTAGAAGGGTTAGAGTTAGAAGGGACCTTAAAGATCATCCAGTTCCAACCCCTCTGCCCTGGGCAGGGACACCTTCCACCAGACCACGTTGCTCCAATCCCCGTCCAGCCTGGCCTTGAACCCCTCCAGGGATGGGGCAGCCACAGCTTCTCAGGGCAACCTCTTCCAGTTTCTCACCACCCTAACAGGAAAAAACTTTTTTTCTAGTATCTAATCTCAGCCATTACCCCCCATCCTATCATTCCAATCCCTCATAAAGAGTCCCTCCCCACCTCTCCTGTAGGCCCACTTCAGGTACTAGAAGGCCGTTCATTAACTTGTTTTCCAGTGCATTTTCAAGCTAAACATCTTTAAATTTGGTAAAGATGAAAACCTAAGTCTGACCTTGGCACTCTGAAGCACTGAAATGCTGACAGAATGATAGAATAATCTGAACAGAAGGAATTCTCAAAGGTGGCCACCAAGTTTTAATGCAAGGACAGTTATGGGTAGGGGAGGGAACCCTCAGTTTGCAATAGGGTAGGAAGGGGAAAACATTGGTTTGCCAATCACAGCTTTCCTATTCAAGGAAGCAGGGGAGGGAATAAATACATGAAAGCCTTGAAAGCCTCAGAAAACTTAACTATAATTTTATGTCCAAGTAAAGCTTTATGAGATGGCAGTACAGCCAAAGGGAGACTGCAAAGTGTTTGCCAAGATGTAATTCTATGAGAATAATTAAATTTGAGACAACCTGGTAATTGTTATTTCTGAAAAGGACTGATGGATGGCTTTCTAGTCATATACCCCTGGCACTCTAAAGAACACTTCCGAGGTGACCCTAAGAAATACATAGACGGCTATTTTACAAAGAGACAGATATTATGAAAGTATTTCCAGCTAATGAAAGGACACAGAAGAGCATGTGTGATCAGGACAGGACACAGTACTTGAAGACTTGATCACAGACATGCTAGAAATGCAAAATGTAAGAAAAGCCAGAGGAAGGGCCATTTTTCAGTCCTGTGCTGAACAAAAGACACCCAGGAGGAGCGTGCAGAGCCCTTCTTCACAGGCTCTATTGTTTGGTTCAGCAAGTCTGGTGAACCCTAGAGAGTGGATTTCCTACTTCACGGTAAGTATCTGAGCTTCAAAAGAGGCCTGGTGTTTCTATTGTCAGAGCCAGAACACAGCAATCTTCATTGCCAGTCCAAACGAAAATAAACTGGTGTTGCCCTCGGTAGCTCAGCGGGAGAACTGGGCCTGAAAGGGCAGTTTGCAGAGGGGACAACTCACAGTGGCTGCTTGTGGAGACCCAGCGTATGGAAGGGTAGAGGTTGGCTGGCTGTTGAGCTGTGGTGTCAATGCAGCTCAAAGGGAGTTTCTGAAGAATGTGGGTCTTTTGAAACGTGAGGGGAGAAGGGTGAAAAGCTGTAGAAGTGATTCCCTCGTAGCAGGGATGCAGAGCACCAAATGTCATTTCTCAGCAAGGCCTGGAAGATCTAGCCAAGGGATCCATGTGCCACAGTAACAGAACCTGCAGGATGAGACACTGCATACATCTAGACCAAAACCAGACTGACAAAACCCTGACAGGACAGCAAATGTGTTCAGGTAACTGCTCTTGCAAAACCCTCGGACAGGCAGATATATATCCCCAGGACGTGGTATTTCATCTGGACTTGGGCAAAGCTTCCTTCTTGCAAAAAGTTCTTATTTTCAGATTTCATAGAACCATAGAATCATTCAGGTTGGAAAAGACCCTTGGGATGATCGAGTCCAACCATCAGCCCCACTCTACAAGGGTCTCCCCTACACCAGATCCCCCAACACCACATCTCAACCACTCTGAAACACATTCAGGGACGGGGACTCAACCCCCTCCCTGGGCAGCCCATTCCAGGGTCTGACCACTCTTTCTGGGAAAAATCCTTTCCTAATATTCAGCCTAAACCTACCCTGCTGCAGCTTGAAGCCATTTCCCTGGGACATGGTATTTCACGTGGATTTGGGCAGAGCTTCCTTCTTGCAAAGAGTTCTTATTTTCAGATCTCTCCATGTGGCCAATGCTTGTAATTTTGAAGAAATTAACCTTTTGGTATTGGCACTATTCCCCACCTTCCAACACCAGAGGCTAACTGAGGAAGGCCTGAGCCTTTTGTACTTGTGTACTCAGCACATGTGCTTAATCAAAAGGAGACCAAGAAGGTTTGAGTGTTTCCTTAAAGTTCATAAGTGCACGAGTGTTTCCCTGAATCAGGACCTACGTCACCATTACTAATTCAGAGAGCACAGGAGATAGCTGCAAGTGGAGAGCATCTTCCTCATGCACAGGGAAGTAGCTGGCATGTTTTGTACCACTCTCCCGTGAAACGACACCAGTGGAAGACACTTATTCTACAAATGAATGTGTTTGTGAGTTTCGCTGTTGACTACAGTAACCCTGAGGTCATTCTCCGCAGTCAGCTCATCTCTAGCAGGAAGGAAAGGAAGATAGAATGATGGGGCCTTTCCAAAACCAATAAAAAGAAGATGTAGTGTAGTGTACCAAATTGCCTGAAAATGTTTCTTGTAAAACAAAGAATATTCTTGGTATTGCTACTTTCCACATAAAACAGTCCTCTTTCTTTTTTCTCTTACATGAAACCACGTGAAGCTGAAGCTTTTATGACTGGTTCCTTACACAAGATTTCTGCTAATAGAGCATTGGGGTAAATTACTCCAAACCCAGGCATGACCTTGTCCTACGGAAAGTTTTGATAACGATGGATAGATATCCCAGGCTGTCACCCAGTTACAGAAACTAAACTCTCAAGTACATTTCTCCTGTGGAAGAAAGCAGACACCACAGGGTCATGGAAATCTACAGGCCATTGCTCTTTGGGAAAGTCAAAACCAACACATTTGCCTGAGTAGAACCTCACAGAGCAGAGTAAATAGTCACAAAATACCCCCTGTCTTTTCAAACAGTAGTGAGTCACTAACTATAAGAAAAAAAAAAAAGCATATATTCTTTTGTGGGTTTAGGGTAATCCCTAAAACCTGGAGAGGAAACTGAAAATACAAGACAGGATGGCCCTGAGGCTTTTAGAAACTGCTGAAAACCCCCACTATTTCTAGAGTAGCCTACAGCATGTAAAAAAGCCAGAGAATCTTTGAATTCTGACACTTCAGCAAGGCAGTCAAAATAAAAGGGTGATATTTTCTGATAATACCAGCTTTGTTTGAGGAAGACCAGCAGAGTGGATATCAATCTCTGTGCACTAGAGAGGCAGAAATAGCCAGCTGGGCTAGAATATTAGCCAAAATACTTATGAACTGTGTGGTTGCCAAGTACAACTAAAATATCACTGGGAAGGTTAAGAGTATGTTTTCTTACTGGGGAATTCCAGAGGAACTATTATGAAAAAAAAAAAAAGAAAAGAAAATTTTTTACAAAATTAAATAAATAATGGACCATGGTTTATAGGGCAAGGTTTCAAAGCTTTTTTGGCAAGATGTAATTTCTAGCACATTATCACCAGCCCTCCATGTCCTCAAGCGAAGGCAGAGACTGGAAGAAACGTGCAGACAAGATGATCCTTCCTTGGCACAGTTAGGTATGGAGCAGCTCCTGTTACGTCAAATAAGTAAAACAGACTTCACAGAGAAGCACTTGCCATCTCAGTGACTGATGCTCGAAGGAGATATGTCTGTCTGTCTATCTGTCATCTATCTCCCTATCTCCCTATTTACAGAAGACAGAGGTTGTACAGACTATATTATGCCAATGTCCAGCTTCCTCTGAAACACTTCGAATTAGATGGGAATTTAGGCGAGGAGCAAAGGTGATCACTGTCCACAATACTGCAGGAAAAATTGTCTCAGCAAAATCACGTGAGTACTTTTTTAAAAATGATGCTTAAGTATTATCAGGAGTACCTAAAACTGTGCATTTAAACAGAAAAAGGAATGTTGCCCCTATTGCTTGTGAAGCTGAGAGGTATCTGAGTTTAAAAGACTCACACAATTTGCCACAGAAGCAACCTCTGGTAGTGTGAAAATAGGTCTAACACAGATCTCCTTTGGTTGAATGTTTTTATCCTCTGCAGCTGTGTAGTCAAAGGAAATTGTGCAGTGTGAATTGGTACAGGATTTACACCGGTGTTTAAGGCAGAGCAAAGAAGCAGCTCCTGTAATCAGCTCAGGACATTCATTTGGCAAAGTCTGAAAACTAGCGATGGACCATTTCAGCATTGTCATCGACTACTTCGTTGTTTATATTAGAAACATTAAATATTTCCCAGTTCTGTCCAAACTCCTGCAGAACTACATTTCTTCTAACCCAAAGTAATGTCATCAGCTTCATTCTTGACCTCTAGAAGGCACTGGCACTTCAGAGGAGAGAATTTGTGTGTGTGTGCATATTTTAGAAGCATAGAATCATAGAATTGTCTAGGTTGGAAAGGACCTTTGAGATCATCAAGTCCAACCATCAATCCAACGCTGATAAAAAAAAACAAAAACACAATGACCCATCACTAAACCACATCACTAAGAACCACATCAACCTGGCTTTTAAATACCTCCAAGGATGGTGCCTCAAACACTTCCCTGGGCAGCCCATTCCAAGGCTTCATAACCCTTTCTGTATAAAAATTGTTCCTGATATCTAATCAGAACCTCCCCTGGCACAACTTGAGGTCATTTCCTCATGACCCATCGTTCCTTGGGAGAAGAGATTGACCCCCCCTGGCTACCCCCTCCTTTCAGGGAGTTGTAGAGAGCCAGAAGGTCTCCCCTCAGCCTCCTTTTCTCCAGGCTGAACAACCCCAGCTCCCTCAGCCTCTCCTCATAAGACTTACTCTGAAGACCCCTCACCAGCTTCGTTTCCCTTCTCTGGACCTGCTCCAGCAACTTAATGTCTTTTTTTTTTTTGTGGTGAGGGGCTCAAAACTGGACACAGCACTCAAGATGGGGCCTCACTAGTGCTGAGTACAGGGGGACAATCACCTCCCTAGTCCTACTCACTGTTCTTGATACAGGCCAGGATGTTTTAGTTTACTACATTGAGGTTTAGGGCATCTGAGGTTAATTTTAATGCCTCTTCCTGTGTAATCAGACAGCTCCTACATGTCTGTCAAGAAGTCTTCTGTCACAGCCCCATAATGGCACTTAACTGGTGTGTTGCCACTGTTGAGTTCTAGTCCCTCACCCTAAGAGTCAAGTCCTGCCCTCCAGTTACGTTTGGGCAGAGAGGGGGGGTGAAAGCAGACATCGGCCTCCTCATCAAATGAAAGCAACATCTGACAAGTGATAGATCAGTAAGGATGGATGCTTTACTTATTCATATGCACCCCCCAGCAATTTACCTCATTCCCTGATTGTCTTCTTTAAGAAAAGTGAGTTGCCTCTACTTGTCTTATATTTCTGCCCACAAAGCACTAAGGATCCATCTCATTTTGCCATTCTCAGAGCTACTAAAGAAAGGTACTTTTACCTACTTTCTTTCCTTTTCTTTTGCACAGCAATTACACCCAGCGCTGCCCCTCTGGTAATGACCAATTTAAAGAGTCAGATACTCAAGAAGATGGAATTGTTCTGTAATTAGTTGTGAAAGTAGGTATATTAAAAAAAAAAATCACTCCCTGGAGAAACTATGAAATACCTATATTTTTAATCGAGAAAAGAGAATATCCCTGAAAATTACAATTTACCTAAATCTGGAATTAAAAAAATCAATGAAAGTTCCATGTGAAAACACAGAGAGAGGCAAGGCACTAAGAAATCACATATGATTGCAAGTGAACAAAAAATTAACTGAGCATAATGAAACGATTATACTCATGCTTTATTCTTAATGAGCCAAGTAGTAAATATTTTATTACAGACTGAAGACTAATAGGTGACTAACTAAAGGACATTTTTTCCAATAATAATGTTGCATGACAAGTCCCTCTGCCTGCTTTCACAGGGAGGAAAGATAGAAATACCCAACTTTGACTTAAAAGTACAGACCAGAGAAGCTGTCTTTGGCCTCAGCTGATTCTAATCTAGCAACGGTACCCCCCATCCAACTGAAGTCCAAGCAATTGCCCCCACAGCAGCTTCGCCTCCAACAAGAAGTTAAGCACTCGTGGTGCTTACAGTTTCTGTAGCATCTTCATAAATAACTGAGGAATCAGAACCCGGCTGCTGAGCTGGTGGTACAACAGGCAGATGATGAGCCAGCTCCCTTTTCACGGCTTTTTCTTTGTGTTTTACAGTGCTGACAACACTAGAGCTTGTTTTCGTCAGTAAACTGTCCAGATATGACTCAGAAGACATATGGAGACTAGCAAGATTCAATTTTTAAAGTCACTTTTCTGTTCATAACCACACTGCAAAAAAAAAAAAAATAAATCCAAAAAACAACCCAACAACAAAAATGTGCTAAACGGACAATAACTGTCACTAATAGTTGTCTAAATCATTAGCTGGTCATCTCCTGGCCTCTAACTTCAGCGAGGATGGAAAAGGTGCTGGATGTACTGGCAGAGGCTGCCCAGAGAGGTGGTGGAGTCTCCATCTCTGGAGACATTCCAAACCCCACCTGGACACGTTCCTGTGCAACCTACTCTAGGAGGACCTGCTTTGGTGGGGAGGTTGGACTAGATGATCTCCAGAGGTCCCTTCCAACCCCATAGCATTCTGGGATTCTGTGAGGTACAACTACGAAAAATGTCCATTTGGGGAAAACTCTTAACTTAACAAACCTGAGCACCACGCACTGCCTATTTCACAAAGTGAAAAGCTGCAGGTTTATGGCAGCTGAAAGCATGACCCACATACATTGGTTCCTACTTGAAAGAAGGAAAAAACCAATAAATAAATAAGAATTCAGTTTGCTACGGAGACTTTTGCATCATAATAATGCCTGCAAAAATAATAAGTGCCTCGGAAGAGGAGAACAGCCGCTTGTGAAGTCCAATATGCGTGGTATGGCCATTTGCTGGGCGATCTGTAATCCATACTAGAAAGCAACAGTAGATGGCCTACTTTTCACAAAAAGTGAGAGCTAGAGCAAACCACATTGTGCCATAGGGAGGGGAAGCACAGGCATCGCCTTCATTATTAATTGGCGTACACAGAAAGAGCAAGCAGAAACAAGACTAGTCAAAGAAAGGAGGGAATTCTCCCCGGAAACATATGGGAAGCACAAAACAGAAGCAATAAAACATTAAAGAATAGGGATCCAAACACCAGCATGTCCAGAAAGTGCAATCATCACTAATGAACGTAATGAAAGCACGGGAAGTGTGAATGCAAAAGTTAATGGCTTCATTTACACGTGTGAGAGAGAGTACGGCAAAAGACCGGGGTGTCTAAATAAGAAATGTATGAAAGAGTCTTCCAAGTATCAATTTCTATATAACTCACCAGCCTTCACTGAAGGGAGAAGTAAAGGAAAGCACAGAAAATTCCACTTTGACACCTGTCTTTTAAAGCTGTTTTCGTTTTCACAATTTGTCTTTGTAGTCCCTGCAGAGCAGAGCTCCCAAACCCCAGCACTCTCAGCAAGTCGCTCTGGCCTGGTTTTCTACCCATGTCACTGCTCCACTGCACCAACACCTTGTTATAATTAGCCACCAAGGCTAATTCTCAGGCAATGTAAACCCCATAGAGGCTCAAATGCCTTCAGAAAACTGAGCACCCAGCTCAGCTGGGGTGCCCTCTGCTCAGGAAACCGACTGTGAGCCTTGTCAATGCTTTTGTCTGTCCTTGTCCTACCTGCTGGAGCTCTCAAACCACAAGTTTCCCAGTGTTGTCAAGTGACGTTTGCAAGGTAGCTCAGGAAATATTTTTGCAGGTCCCCCCTGAAGCTTTTCCAGCCCTGAAAAACCAATGCAAATGAATGCAGATGCAATGTTACATGCCAGTTGAAGAGTTATGGCTAAAAAACGTCCTGTGAACGTGTTTTCAAACAGGACACACCAAGTTTGCTGGACTCAAATACTCAGTTATAACATAGTGATTGCTTCAGGGTGGTCCAAAGGATAGCAATTGTCTATTTAACCTCATCGTCTTGCTTCTAGGTAGGGTCCAGCCAATTTCTTCCAAAACTAAAGGTGTGATGCAGAAGTAGCTTAATGGAAAAGATTAAATTGTGCACTTCTGGGCACAAGGAAGGCAGGAAGGAGCACAGTGTTATTTGTATACACAGCCTTACTGCAAACATAATTTGACTAGCTCTTCAACAGCAGCGGGTAACAAGGGTTGCAAGATATAAAATGGAGGTGATTAATTCTGTCTTGGCCTGAAAAAATTACTTTTCTTGCCATTCTTTTGGCACCTCCTGCTGACTAATACAGAAAGGAGTGACACAGGGCCTGAGGATGTAAAACAAATATAGTGAGAAATTAAAAGCTCTACCATGTAGCCTGCATTAGGCTACTTCAGCGATAGGGTAAGAGTGAAGAAAATGTAAAAACAAGGGAGGGATTGATTCCACTTCATAATATTCAGTTAGTCCACATCTGGGAGAAAGTTTGAGAGGGGGAAAGTTATAAGCCTATAAAATATTTGGATTTTCATAAGATGATGATGGGCCAAGTGGGAAATAAGCGCTTGTGTGCAAATTGAAGGTATCCATGACAAGTTTACAAGATGAGATGGGTTAACCTATAAAAGGAAACCTGTAAAAAAAGACTGCAGCCAGCAAGTTAGGACCACAGAAGGAGACACATCTCCTTTACGTGTCTTCCAGTACAAGGAAAAATCAATGAATTTTGCAGACAATGGGCTTGACAATACAAGAGGCTGCCCCCTCCTTTTATATAAACCAGGGCAAATCAAACATATTTCCTTCCAATACATCAAAGTTGATAAAACTTGACTCCCCATCCCTGGAGGGGTTCAAGGCCAGGCTGGATGGGGCTTTGAGCAACTTGGTCTGGTGGGAGGTGTCCCTGCCCATGGCAAGGAGGGGTGGGAAGTCAATGATCATAAGGTCCCTTCCAACTCTAACCATTCTATACGTTTCTATGAAAACAAGAGGAGATGAATCATATAATCATAGAATGGTTCAGGCTGGAAGTGACCTCTAGGGTCATCTAGTCCAACCTCCCCACAGTCAGCAGGGACACCCCCAACTAGACCAGGTTGCCCAGGGCCTCGTTGAGCCTCATCTTGAATATCTCCAGGGAAGGGGCCTCAACCACCTCCCTGGGCAACCTGTTCCAGTGGTCCACCACTCTCAGAGTGAAGAACCTATTCCTAATATCCAGTCTAAATCTGCTCTTCTCCAGCTTGAAGCCATTGCCCCTCATCCTGTCACTGCAGGCCTTTGTAAATAAACTCTCTCCAGCCTTCCTGTAGCCCCTTCAGGTACTGGAAGGCTGCTCTTAGGTCTCCCCAGAGCCTCCTCTTCTCCAGGCTGAACAACCCCAGCACCCTCAGCCTGTCAAGGAAAGGGAAGGCTGCTGTAAGGGGAAACCAGGCCTCCCCAGCAATGGGACAGGGAAAAAAGGGTAAACGTAAGCAGTTGGTGACTACCAGACGCTAAACTCACCTACAGGTTTACCCTCAACTACACTTGCTAGGGTTTATTCATTAACCTCCACTTTCCAGCCGGGTCCATCCAGAGAAAGTCAAGAAACGTCAGTGGCATCGCTCGGCATCGCTTTCCGAGAGCGAAAGCGGGAGAGCGGCCGCGGGCGGCATTCGCTGTTAAACCAGCGCAAAGGTGCACCCTCCGTCAGAGGACACTTTTAAAAGCAGCCACAGAACAAAAGCCTCTCTGCTTGCCAGCCAGGCATGCATTATAGTAGCCACACCTTGCTAGGTAAACCATGTACGTAGAGCAAATCACTTCTTCTGTGAATAGGGTTTACTTTATCATTTTGAAAGGCATACTGCTATTTCTTGCCATACTAGTACACTTAAATGCATCACTTAAGAAAATAAACCTATTTGCCTGCGCTTACATTTATTTGTCCTCTCCCCTGTTATTAATCAAATGTATCTAATGGTTTTATCGCATCGTGTTTTAAATAAATAAACAAAACAACCAAACAACCAAACACCACAATTGCTTTTTAGACAGACTGGATGCTAGCAATAAAAGAAAGGCAAGAAATCACACAGCCTCCTGCGTGAGCGGAGTGGGTAGAAAGGAGGTATTGCTCCAGGTATGCTGACCACATACAGTGTCAATAAACAACCCCCCCTGCCCCAATATTGTTCATTTTCTATTGCTTCAAATGTCAGTGTCCTGTTCCAGGTTAAAATGATGGAGCCACACATGTGATAAAAACTTCTTAGTGACAGGGCTGTGCTTTAAAAAGAAAATTAATAACAATAATAAAAAATAAACAAGCCATTCTGTGTAATGACACATGCTTTCACCTGGAACAGGGCTAGTTTTCACGGGGAGGGGAAGGGGAACCACTGTCAGAGCTCCACCGAGCCCACCGCGCTTGGGCAGCCCCCTCGATGCTGGGATCTGCTGGAGTCTAAGGAACTGGTGCCGCTTGCCCCAAGCCAGGTTTTGCACCTACCACACCGTGCAGTTTCAGAACAAATGGAATAATAGCTTTTGTACAACATATGTTCAGTTCCTATAGCACCCTATTCTTGCAGTTGGAAGGCCTCAGGCATTGCTCTCCTTCCAAGCCGTACACAAACAAAGAGGGTTTACCACAAAAAAGAGCCTCTGCTGAAGAGTGTAAGGTTTACCTTTACTCCCTCACTCAAGATCCTAATTTCATCAAGTTATGTCCCTTCCTTTCTTCCTAATGTCATATATCTAGAACCTACAGCTTTCTCCCAGCAGCAGCGCAGGTCCCTCTTGATTTTCCCTTAACTTTTAAACCAACGGGCTCATCCAAGGCTTTGCCATCAGAAAAATCTGGATGTTGCACCAGAAAGGACACAGATCTCTTATTCTGTTGATAATCCCTTTCCTGTAAAATTTTGATTGATTGAGACTAACCTTAGCATGGGATTCTTATTGCTACCAGACCTGGGCTAAAATAAAGAAGCAAAAAGAAATAATGCAGTCAGCTGGTAAGTCTGAATCATTGCTGTCTTATCCCAGTTCTGAACCAGAACACGCTGCAGGTTTTCAGTGTGAGGACTCCGGGACAAGGTAAGGGTGGTCTAGAGGGCTCTAGAAGTGCATCTGCTGGAACCAGATGTGCAAACTTTGAAGATTTTTGATTCTTTGTCAGGGAGTGTAGTGATAGGACAAGGGGTAACAGTTTTAAATTGGAAGAGGGGAGATTTAGATTAGGTAACAGAAAGAAATTCTTTGCTGTGAGGGTGGTGAGACACTGGAAGAGGTTGCCCAGAGAAGCTGTGGCTGCCCCATCCCTGGAGGGGTTCAAGGCCAGGCTGGATGGGACTTGGAGCAACCTGGTCTAGTGGGAGGTGCCCCTGCCCAGGGCAAGGTCCCTTCCTACTCTAACCATTCTATGATTCTATCATTCTAAGATCTAGGCTACGCCATCTACACATCTGGAGCCCAAGCTGGCAGAGCATCTTCTCCGTTCTCTGAACACATGGAATATGCAGTCTGACATGGAAGAGCAACCAGGGCGGGGAGGGATAAGGGGGCTGGGGTGTCACAGCCCATGCCATTGCTTTCCCTACGGTTCAACCAGGAGGGGTTCTACGTAAACCCCAAAGGAGACCTTGTTCCCAGCTGCTGAAAGAGTTTCCTCTCATCACATTTCCCTTCCTCTGGCTTTTCAGCAAGAAAACCTGAGTATGATGGTGTAGAGGTAGCCGCATCTCCTGCTGTCCCGCCATCTCTTTTGGCCCTAACCAGGTCCACACAACATCCGTTCTTCAGCAGGGCGGGTGGCTGCCACTCACACCTACGTGTTTGCTGTTCTCCGAGTCCCAGCACACATGCAAATCTGGGTGGTGGCACATCCAGCCACCTTTGAGGCAGGTACCCCTCAGGAATTCCACCAGCAGCGCAGCCACCGGGCTGGTCCTCACACACCTCACAGTTTAATAGAACAAAAAAAGTTCATGCACGTTATTGGACATAATTTATATCCCCAGGTAGGAGAATGTGGCTGAACACGTGGCTCGGTATGTGCTACAAGCAGCATTAAACCCCAGCCTCCTGCCCGCCTCCCCAGAGCTTCTAATCAACCTTCTTAACTCCTTTTATGAGGAGCTTATGTTAGGAAGTTGCACATGAAAGGAACACTTCCATCCTCATTTTGCTTCAAATGTGTCGACGGAATTTATTGAAAATATTCCTGGCCAAAAGAAAAAATAAATTACAAGAAAACCATCTGATTGCCCATGATAAAAATATCACAACTGCATTTGAAACTTTACAGTAACTATAGTCTAAAAGTGAAACTAAAAAAAAAGTGAAAGTTGCTTGTTGTTTTTCACTGCACAAGCCGAGAGAAACGCTGAAAAGTAAACAAAAAAGCACACATTAACAAGCATTTCTCAAAATGCTTCCCACATCCTAAGATGCCTCCGGACCAGAGGGAAAGAAACGTGGTTATTTAAACATTTTGGGATTGAGAGAAAAATAAAAACTGGAAAGTGTCTGTGGCGTGAGCGACCAGGTAAGGAGTTAAGACACTGATTCCACGGTATTCCTTGCAGATTCTGTGACAACCCCAGGAAAAGCCGGAAGGGCACGTAGGTAAAGAGATGGCTGCTGGGATTTTCCAAAGTCCGAAAAAGAATTTCTGCAACTCCCTGGCCATACCTGTGGAAAAATCCCAGCGTATGGGCCGAGTGCTCTCCTTCTCCCAGCTGAATTTCCTTTAGGATGCCGTTGCTGTTCGGCTGTGCCCAGCGAGCTGAACCTCGGCAACACTCGGCCCCGGTCACGCCGGCGAAATCAGCAGCTCGCGACAGGAAAAGCGTTGAGGGATGAAGGCAACGTGGGTTTGCCTGGGGTTTGATGTTTAACTAGGAATCCCGAAACTTTCCTCGACGCTCTTTTTAAACTCCATTTTGAGGTTTGTGTTTGAGGTGCGGGAAATCAAGCAATTCCCTGCGTATTTACTTTGTATGTAATTACTTCTATTAAATTACTCCTATAATTTGGGTAAGTAAAAGATCACCGGAACACGCAGGTAGGCTGTTTACAATTACTCCATCAGTTGCTGCAATTACTATAAATAGGCTCAGAGACAGCACTAATGAACCAAGTTGGAAGGGTAATATAAGAAGAAGTCTGCTGGTGCACATCTAGGGCGCTATGATCACGAAGTTCAGAGGCAGAAGGACAATTCCTTTTTCTTTAGGGCACTGGCGAGGGTATATTATAACAAACCCTCACACACGCACCCCTCCCCGACCCCCAAATTGCCCCAGGCTGCAGATGCCCCAGAAAGAAAATAAAGCACTAGAGTTGTGGCTGATTTTTAGCTAAAATTTAAACACTGAGAATGAAGCAAGGCAAGTGGGGTGCCTGCACATGCCTTACTGGTTTTAGTGGGGTTTATGCGTGCAGAGTTGGGGAAGACCGATCTTTAAAGCTTGAGCGGAGGCATCATTTCTCTCTGTATATTGCACACAGTAAAAATAGGGTTTTACTTGCAATTTTAAGTATTCCTAAAAACCAAATGTCGTTTGGTTGGGTTGTGGGGTTGATTTTTTTTCAGCCTGGGAAGAAGAAAGGTATTTATTCAGAGTCACTGGAGAAGAAATGTAGCCTTACAAAAAACCTTCAGAAGAAAACTGTGCATATTAACAGTTCTCTTGAGAGCAATAATAGACATTCTTTGCATTTATTCAGCAAATTTACATCTAAATCAGGAAGATATTGGATTTGTCTCAGGTAACACTGAAATATTTGGGAGGAAAAAAAACCCCAAAACATCAGCAAGGGAAAATGTTTCCCGCAGAAGCAGGAAGAGATAACCTTGCACGGTTTTGTTTGTGCCTCTGTGGGAAACTATAGGCAACAGGACCAGGCCGTTTCAGTGGAACATAACGTTTTCAGACACGGAGTTAAGTAGTACCTCCCCTGAACTGCAGACCCAGTGAGCCTGGAGCCTTACAGCTGCGTTGACTGCAGGCCCAGCTTCAGCTAAAAAAAGCCCTCCTCCTTTTAAATAACTTTCTGTGAAGGATTCAGGGTTAGCTTCTGACAGAGCTGTGTAAGCATCATTCCCGTTACCAGTAATGACAGCAACATTTCACACCCACCCACCTGAAAATTGGTAGTCCTGTAGATTATTATCAGCCTTGATTCTGCAGCAGTAACAACCCCAACACCCAGCAAGAGTGGCTTGTTACAGCGTGGACACCCAAGATGTCTTTCCATATTTTCTCCGGCCTTCTGATTTCCTTCATTCCCCACATACCTCTTTACCAGGAAAAAAAAAAACCCCAAAAACAAAACCAAAAACCTGCAAGAACCCTCAAAACTCTGATGGATCTGAGTAGCCTTGTTCCCTGCTGATGCCAGTACACACTTTTTAATGTTGATCAGGTGGAGACTAGAGTTCAATTAGTCTTT
>VXBJ01003227.1:127594-156136 GCA_013400055.1 Nycticryphes semicollaris | reverse complement strand
CAGGAGAGGGGTGGGCTCCGACCCTCGGCCGCCTTTCGGGGGGAGGTTGCGGTTCCGCGGCCGGAGATGAAAAAGAATTTTAAAAAGTTTTAGAGCGGCTCTGAGGGCCCGGTTGGCTCGAAGAGCTCCCGGGGAGCGTCCCGAAATCCCAGGGGCCCTTTTCTCCTGCTGGAAGGGGCAGGTAATAACAGCGGGGTTTGCTCGGTTCTGCCGTGCCAGCAAGGCCCCGGTTATTTAAATTAACCGGTTACATTACTGGCACGGCAGTTTAAAAAAANCAGCTGTGATCCAGGGGTGAGCGCTCACCGCGGGGTGCAGAGTGGGCACCTCCCGTTAGGGCTCTCCCCCTTCCTTCTCCCCCTCCTGCCCCCCCCAAAAAAAATAAGAAGGGGGGTGGGAAATAGGGGGTGAACCGTGGGGCTGGAGGGGTTGTGGGGCACCCTGGGGGGCGAGTGGAGGGTGGCAGCGAGAGGGACCACCGGGTGGGTGAGTCGGGGGGCCACCCGGCAGACGCTGCGGGGCAAGGCCGCGCGCCTGGGGGTGGGCTGTGGGAAACTTGCCGGCCTGGAGAACAGTTTTCGTGGCACAGGCCACAGGCCAGAGAGCAGGGCTGAAGAGGTTAAGGGGTGCACTTTAAAAAAAGGAATGTCTGCTTAAGAGCTTGCATTTTTGGAGGTGGCTGCCGCTCGGTCTCCGCGTTTCGCTCCAGGTTAATTTCGGAGGTGATCTCCTGAAGGGAGATGAGCAGCGCCTGATCGTTTTATTACAAAAGAACTTTATTTTCGTGGCTTACTCGTAGGTTAGCATGAGAAGAGTAATAGAGTCCTTTTTACCCATAGATAGCCTCTGGGGAAATCCCTTAGTCATGAATTAGGCGAGTAGCAGAGTATTTCAAAACCAGCACGAGGTATTCAGAAATGGAGTAGAGGTAATAAAGTCTCAGGTGAGAGAAAGGGAGGGTGTTTTAATTCCAGGGCTCAACCATTCATTTGTGGGTTGCAGGGTACGAAGTACACTTGTCCTCAGCTCTTGTCGGTCCCGACCCTTAAGTGACGGGGGTGTTTCAGATCGGAGCTTGTTGCACGTTGACGCTGCCACGTATTGGCTCTACTTAGTTATAGAAACCCGTGCCTTCACATGGAGGGTCCCTAACCCTTTTTCTTAAACCAGTTTATTACTGGTTAACTTGCTGTATTTACACACAGTCTGTTTTATCTGGTAACGGTGTACCTATCCGCTCTGCGAAGCACGCAAAAATGCTAATATTTTTCAGAACGTGCGGCAGGCGTGAAGAGATTCTGAACATGCACTTGTGTAATGGGCACAGCCTCTAGTTCCCTTCATTGTCCCCAACATTGTATTTTAATTTGAAACCTTTCATTGGCTGAAAGTTTGCCAAATGTGTAATTCACCACTGATCTAACAGCAAGAAGCAGGTCTAAACATGCACAGTAATACGAAGGTTGCCAGCCCCTTTGCTTGTATCTGTGGATACCAAAAACAGCAGAACCAGTTCAGAATACTAGAACAACAGAATGCAGAACAAAATCTCGTTGTGCAAGTTTTAAAACTTTTATCTGTGTAACCTTTGTAAGGATTGTAGTGGTTGGGTTTTTTTGGGTTTGTTTTTTTTTTTTTTGCTTTTTGTTTGGTTTTGGTTTTTTTGTTTTGTTTTTTTTTTCCTCTGTGCTTTGTAACTCAGGAGCTCGAGTCCTCATGTTCCCCTCTGTGTCTCGCTGTGTTTCCTTCTGCAGTATATACAGCAGCGATGATGACGACGAAGATGTCGAGATGTACGATCACGATTATGATGGTCTGCTTCCCAAGGCTGGAAAACGTCACTTGGGAAAAACCAGGTGGACCCGCGAAGAGGTAAATCCAAGTTCATCCCTCTCCTGCGTGTAAAAAGACGGGGAGAGCACGGACCACGTTCTTCTCCGAGTTGCTTATCTGCAGACTGACTTCAGTGACAGTGTACGAACGAGGACGGAGTTTTCCACCCTTTAGCTACACTCAGTGCTTTATTTAACTTTGAGGATCGTTCTTCTCTTTTAAATAAAGCGTATTAAGCGCCTTTGTGTTTTTTAATGCCCACCAAGGGCTGCGTTACAGGTACGCGAGTCTCTGGGCCATCCCTGTTGGAGAAACAGATTTAAGAGTCACCCACAGCAATGCTCGAATGGTTACTGCTGCCTCTTTTTGTTTGAGAACGGTTGCCATGAGAGAACTGACCTGTGATCAGTGTCCCACAGCCGCGACCAAGTGCGGCAGCAACCGCTGCCGTCCCCTTGGCGCCGCTTGAAGTTTTGCACTTTGATGGCAGCGGTATGGTTCTGAGTGGAAACAGATCAAAAGCTGGGAGAAAGCAAGCCAGCAGTACCCAAAATGGAGCATTCAAGATGCATTTTGGTTCTGCAGGTCAAAATGGGTTTTAGTCTTGGGCTGACTTTCTGGGTAAATTATGGTAAATCGGACTCCTTTGCCAGGTGGATATCCTGTGGCCATTAACTGCTTTGAGTTTATTGTGAAATACATTAACACAGTTCTTTACCTGTGTTTTGACTTTCTCCTCTCTAACAATGTATATTGATATATAAACAGTGGCAGGTCACCTCATGCAAACATTTTTTATTTGGGTTTTGTTTTGGTATTTTTTTGATTCGTCATCTGTTTTTACAGAGGTGGATGCGTTTGTGACGTGGCCTGGGAGGAAGGGATGGCCGTGAAGCCCAGTGGCCACTTTCCTGTCACGTGAACTGGGAGCGTACTGGGAGGCTCTTGAGAGGTTGCTCCCCTCCTGTTATCTCTTGGGGCAGTTCTCACTTGTCCTACGCTCCCTAGGTCTTTCCCAGTACATGCGATTAGTTTCTTTGGCCTTTAGAGTCCGTATTTTGGCCTTACCCTTAAAAATACCGGGCCACGTTTCTCGCTGTTGTGAGGACTCAAGGCTCCCTCCCAGTGATGAGGGGCCATTAGCTTGGTTGTGGTGTTCATTGTACGTGGATAGGCAACGAGCAAATTGCTGGAACTCCCATTGCTTCCAAGATGTCTAAGACTATGATTTTTCGGAGGTCCCCAGGCAGCTGGGGGCCTGAGTGTTGCCGCATTTCATTGCTATTCTGATGCCTGGCATCCAAGATGTTTACATCCAACGGTTACGTTGCTTTGAGCGGGAAAATGGGAATATATAATGCGAGTCGAAGAACAACACAGAAAAAGGCCAGTCTCTCTCCTGCAGCACAGGAAAGAGCTACCAAAATCCACAGGAGTAGAAAAATGTCCTGATTTGGGCAATTAAAACCAGAAGACGACAGACTACCTCCCCTTAGGCTCAGGATGCGGAAATAGATGCATAAAAAGCTAAAAAGGACGCAATTTTTCTTGAACGTACTTCATTTGCGTTATAAGAGATTGCAATATTAATTATGCCTGGTGGGTTTGTTTTTTTTAATGATTCAGGACGAGAAACTGAAGAAACTTGTGGAGCAGAATGGCACAGAAGATTGGAAAGTCATTGCCAATTTCCTTCCTGTAAGTGGATATTGGTTTCTGTTTCCAGTTCCAGTGACAACTCTTTTATCAGAGGTTTCCCAGTAAGGGTAAGGGGAGTGGTTGCTTTATATAAAGCTGGATTTTTGCAGGAGACATAAAGCCTCCCCAGATGGAGACCTCAGAAATTCAGTCAGAATCTGGTGGAAGCCCTTGCCTTCGTTTTCCTTTCATTTCTCAGAAAGGGTTGGGAAGATTCAAGCAATTAAAAAAAGGGGGGGTTGGGAAGGGTGGGTGTTGCACAGTAGGTGGCCAAGGTGACACTGGAACAAAATGTCTCAACAGAGGGGAAAAACAGCTTTGATGAACTGTAAAGTGTGGTTTAGAAGGTAATTGTTGTGTGAAGACTTTGGCTGTTGCACGGATCCTGCGTGTGAAAGCACGACAGCGACTGTGCCAGAGGGTGAAGATTCAGTTTGGGTCGGTTTTCGGTGACAGGAATATTGCTGCGGGAGGGACACCTTCTTCTCAGACACTCCATGTGTACATGATTTTCTATAAGTCACTCCATATGTTCTACTAGTGGGAGCTGAAATGCATCGGGAACCAGCGTTATCACTCCACATTCGTCTTGCCTAAAGAGTGGTCTCTTTTGCATGTTTTACATTTCGCTAGAATCGGACGGACGTTCAGTGCCAGCACCGGTGGCAGAAGGTACTAAACCCAGAACTTATCAAAGGCCCGTGGACAAAAGAGGAGGATCAAAGGGTAATCAGTTTTCCTTCCACTCTGATTAATGCCTTATTACCGGGTTTTATATATGGGGGCAAAACTCCTCGAGATCTCGGTGGTCTCAACACTAACGTGGCCAGAAGCGGCTTGATCCTGTGGTTTTAATGCTTAGTATTTGTCTAGTCTTCTATGCAAATTAATTGGTGTTCCTCTGCAGCACTGCCATGTAGAAATGCAGGCCAGAAATGTCTTAATTATTACCAGATTATTACCTTTTGGGTAAAAGTATTAAGCGGGAAATGGGGAACCTGAATCGTGTGTTAATTTTACCGTGATGAGCGTGAGAAATGTTGTTGCAAATACTGTTCCACCACAGAAAAAGTTTTCATTGATTCATTATGCATCGTTAAATACAGGCAGTTTTTATGTCCTTCTTTGAAGGTAATAGAACTCGTGCAGAAATACGGTCCAAAGCGCTGGTCTGTCATTGCTAAGCATTTGAAGGGAAGGATTGGAAAGCAGTGCAGGGAGAGGTGGCACAACCATTTGAATCCAGAAGTGAAGAAAACCTCCTGGACAGAAGAGGAAGATAGAATTATTTACCAGGCACACAAGAGGCTGGGAAACAGATGGGCAGAAATTGCCAAGTTGCTGCCTGGACGGTAATGACGTATACCTTTAGCTCTTAAATAGGATAAAGAAAAAAATAAAAATAACCAAACCAAACAACCTGCAGGTCTGAGCAGTTTGGTTCGGTTTCCCTCAGGCTGCACATGCTAAAATGAAAAAAATTTTGGAGGCATACCCTGGTGAACACCAGATGCGCGTTGTACTCAGTGGGGAGCTGCTCTGTTTGGTCAGTACGTGGAACAGGGCGCTATTTTTACATGTTTGATGTTTGCCATAGGTACAAAGCCCCACTGAGTAGAACGAGACCGTTAACAGTTTCCTAAATGTCTGCATCCTAATTGTGCTCGCAATAACTGTCAAAATCCACATTGATTTAATATTGAAGGATCAGGCTCTGCAAGTGGAACTTAATTTACGTTCAGCCAAGGCTATGCCTCGAACACGAAACCCAGCCCGTTGATTCAAAATGATTTAAGCGAAGGCTGCTTGGACGTTTGTAATTGCTCCTGAATCACCCAGACGATTCTGACCTGTTAAAAACCCAGGTCTAAACCAGGAGAAGGCGAATTCCTCAAACTCATGGCCTGGAAATACTTGTCTCCTTGAAGGCTTATGCAGAACTTGCGTAACATTTCAGAGACTCGGTGTCTTCCTCTGTAGTAACACTGAAGTGGAGTCAAGCAAATAACGTAAGCGAGGGAGAGGTTTCCCTTCCCATTTTTATTCCTGCTATTTGGAGAAACATCTTCAAGATCTAAATATAACGCCTAAGATGATGGTGGCCCTTTAAGCGGGCGTTCCCCTAGGCCGCTTTCACCTTCCAGAGGAAAACAAGAAAGGAATTACTCCCTAGAAAGGGATTTTCATTTTTTTTTTCTTTGCAGCTTCCGCACATCACGGGTGCCGCTTTCAACCATACCGTGTGGCAGTGATGCTTTTCAAACAGAGGAGCCGTTCCTAAGCCTTACCCTTAAAACCTCACAGACTTGAGGAATTTTGCTTTTTTCTTCTGACGGGTTGGATGCGAGAATTGGAATCTCGGGTTTTCCGCAGCGAAGAAAAATCCCGGCAGCTTTGTGTAGTGAATTTTTGTGTGCCATTGTCTGGGTGGCCAGTTGGAGAGCTGCTTGGAAGTTAGTCTTCTCACAGCTGTTCTCCACGGTCTTTCTTCCCAGCAATGAGATACAATAAACTTCCAGTGCCATATTAAACCCTAGGAAGATGATGTGGGCAGTCCTTTAAGGAAGCCTCAAAGGGACGTTAGCCTTTGCTGTCGCCTCGCCTCTTGGGGCTGAGGTGAAGCAAAAGGTATTAATTTCTTACGCTTTGAGGACCTAAGGCTCAGAGATGGCTTCCAAAAGTGCACAAACAACCGTAGCCCTGTTGTTTGGTTGTTTTTTTTTATCCTGAGCATCTTTCCTGAGAAGTTGAGAGCAGCGTTTGTAAAGGCGGGGGCAGGAGGAAGGTCAGGGAACAGCTCGAGGCTTTAAACAGAAAAGCCAACAGCAGTTTCCTGCCCACGAATCTCTGGCTGAATTGGAAATGCTGTTTTTTAAAACTCCTACAAACGGGACGTATTTGCGTTACAGGACCGATAATGCCATCAAGAACCACTGGAATTCCACCATGCGCCGGAAGGTCGAGCAGGAGGGCTACCTGCAGGAGTCCTCCAAAGCCTGTCACTCCTCAGCAGCCACCGGCTTTCAGAAGAGCAACCACTTGATGGCCTTTTCTCACAACCCGCCTTCTGCACAGCTGCCAGGAGCCGGCCAGCCCCCGCTGAGCAGTGACTACCCCTACTACCACATCTCCGAGCCACAAAACGTAAGGGCCTGAAAACGTAGAAGGTTTGGGGTTTGTTTTTCTTTATTTTCTTTTTTTTTTTTTTGGGAAGGGGTGGGGTGGTGGTTGTTTTTTGCCATGATGGAGTTCAGGAAGCACCAAGGTCTCACTTGGTGAAGCACCAGGAAACACCAAGATCTCCCAGTCTTGGTGGACCCACCTGTGTTTGATGCCAGGTGAGGACCACCTTGCCTTGGGCTTTGACTTCATTCAGTGATGGAAAATCGACACATTTCAAACTAATTGTGATGATGGGATCAGGTTTGGGGGTTTTTCATGTCTGCTGAGCCGTGGACGTGCTCCCAGCAGCGTTTCTTCTAGTGGTGGGGATTACACTGGTTGAAAAGCAGTTGAACCGGGTTAGTTCTGTGCTCTCTTCCAAAAGTCTCCCTCCCATAATACCCTGTTCGTGGGCTGCCTGTTGGGACCAAGTAAACAAGTATTGTTTTTAATCCGATTCCTGTTCTATTAATGATTAATAATGAAACAGGCTGCTGCTTCAGACAGTTGCATTGTGGAGTTTTGCACGATAATAAATTGTATCTTTTGCACTTTCACTTCAATTTAGAAAAAAACCAAACCAAAACACAAACGCATCTATAAATTATTCATCTTTTCTCGCTCAGGAAGGGTAGATATTTCATATATGAATTTTCATTCTTCCTCTGTAATGCTCCTAGGAAACTGTTTACTTGTAAATATTGGTGGGGTTGGTTTGGTGGGGTTGGGTTGTTTTTGGGGAGGTTTTTTTGGGTTATTTCATCTCCGTAGAGCATAAAGACGAAGCACCTCAAACCCAAGCGTGCTCTTAACGCAAGTGAACACAAATTCACCGTGCGGGAGGCAGACGGCGCGCTAGAGGTGATAATAACTTGGAGTGTCTTCTGCTTTTTGGCCTAGGTCCCTGGTCAGATCCCATACCCAGTAGCACTGCATGTAAATATTGTCAATGTTCCTCAGCCAGCTGCCGCAGCAATTCAGGTAGATAAACTCGTGCCTCGTTTCAAGGGTCGATTCCTTATAACGTTACGCCAAGTCGAAATGCCGACGGCCTGCGTGAAGGCCACGTTTGCGTGGAATAATACGTGAGGCAGTGGGGAAGGTTGGGGGAGCTCTGCCGCGGGGTGAAACACGGCTGCTTCTGAAGTGGATTTAAAAGGCGGTAGTTGCCATCTGCTGCGAGAGTTTTCACTTTCTCCGTTTCAAATGTCTGTAACTGAAAAATTCGGCAGGGCCTTTGGTAGCGGAAAGCACAATTGACGTTTGTTTCAACTTAGAGTCTTAATTTGGCTGTTATAACCACAGGACGGCAAGCCATAAGCATTTTAGTTGCTACATCCTATCAGACCTTTATCTTTTCTTTTCCCTTAACTCTTAATTTCAGAGACACTATAATGATGAAGACCCTGAGAAAGAAAAACGAATAAAGGAATTAGAGTTGCTACTAATGTCGACTGAGAATGAACTGAAAGGGCAGCAGGCATTACCAGTAAGATTGTCACTGTGTGCTTGGATGGAGGGATAGCAGCGTTACCCCAGTGCTTGTCTTTTTAACTTTTTACTCCCCCTCTGCCTTCCATACTAATCAAGGCTCTATATTTCCGTTTTCAAAGGATGAAACATAGCACATGCATAGTCTGGGTTTGCTTTGTAAATACTTTTATTGGGAAAAAAAAAAAAAAAAACAACAAAAAACCAAGCAAAAACAAACCTGACCAAAAGGCAAACAATTTGCAGGTGTTTTTACTTTGCAAAGTGGGAGCAGGGCTGGGCTCTGTAAAGTGATCTCAGGTTGGAAATGTGATGGTTTTACAGAAATGAAAAAAATCCCCTGGGTCTTAAACCCGCGGGATCTGCGTTTCTGGAAGTGTGCAATGGTTCACGTGATGAAAATGTAGTGCCTGTACCTTAGATATTTTTCTCCTCTGTTGCATTCTTTCCTCCAGCTGTGTTTTATCCACTTTGTCAGCTTCAAGACTTGGTGCATGTTTGACAGTTTGTTTTACTTCTCCGAATAATGTTAGATCCTTCATAACTGCATGAGTGGAACAAATGCTGGCTATTACTGAATTCTCATGCTTGGTTGTATATGCCATTGGATGTTAAAAGTGTGAAAACCTTTATGTAATTAACACTATCACCAAAGCCGAGAGTCCCCAAATCGTTTTTGAAAGATAGGTGATAGCCAGCAGACTCTTTTCTTTTTTGTTTGTCTTGGTTTGGGTTTTTTTTTTTGGGGGGGTAATACATAAATTAATAGTAAAACAACTGCATGCATGATACGTTAGTTTGGGCACTTTTTAACTTTAGTTAATGTTTTGCAATTTCTCCTGTTGCATGATCACACTGGAAAGAAACTTCTGTTAATTTGTTCTTCTGCTTTCCTAACCACGTTGATTTGACAGCCTCTTCATTGCATTGGTGTAAGCTGTAGCATTAGTCAGGGATAGAAGAAGAAAAGGAGATAAGCAAACAAAAGCAACTCTAACTCTTAAACCCTTCAGCCTCCTACAGTGCTGAGCGCTCAGTAGGGAAATCCTGCCGTTTCTCGCTTCTCACAGAAAATGACTTGCAGACACTTTTTTGAGCTTTTGGAGCAACCCATTATGAATTGATGATGTATTAGTAATGATACATGCTCATAATCCTGGAAGTAAATTATGAGGTAACTTTGGGATAGCAAATACAACGCCGATATTACATAAAACGAGATCTTGCACTGATGAAAGGAAACATCTTGACAATTGTTTCATGGGCATAAGCTTTTAGATGATGATGCAACTACTTTTATCTTTCCTCCAGTGGCATCTGACACCTTGTGCAATTGCATTGCTAAGTTCCTTCTGCCTTCTCCCCCCCACCCCCAACTTTTCTTTTTTTTTTCTTTTTTTTTCCCCTTCTTCCTTTAGACACAGAACCACACATCAAACTACCCCGGCTGGCACAGCACCACCGTTGCTGACAGTACCAGGACCAGTGGTGACAATGCCCCTGTTTCCTGTCTGGGGGAACACCACCACTGTACTCCATCTCCACCGGTGGATCACGGTTGCTTACCCGAGGAAAGTGCATCCCCTGCCCGGTGCATGATTGTTCACCAGAGCAACATCCTGGATAATGTTAAGAATCTCTTAGAATTTGCAGAAACACTCCAGTTAATAGACTCCGTAAGTAGACTTTGCCGCCTCAGGTGGATTCGTGCGTGGTCAAGGAGTAAGGGGAGAGGATCTGGGACAGTCCTAAATTGTGTTGTTTTTTTTTTTTTCTTGGTTTGGTTTGGGTTTATTTTTGTTTTCCCAAGTAACTTCTAATTGCTGCGAGATCCGAAGCTTAGCTTCTGACCTAACGAAACGCGGCTGCTCATGAATGAAGCCCTCGAGTGTGGATGCGTATGCTTTTTGTGGGTGTCTCCCTTTCCTGCTACGCCTTGGTATGGGAGTGTGATTTTTAGCAAACTGCACAATAAGAGCTTGAAACAATCTCTCGGTATTTAAATCTCCTTAAAATACAATCAGAGAGACGTCGCGAAAGGTTTTAAACAGCGGAATGACACTCAGGTTTGAAGTGACACCTGCCGTAGGTTTATGTGTGGCTGCTCACGTATCTGCACCGTTTTCTAAACGTTTTTCATGTAGCTTCACAAGCTGCTTCTCCACGTTTAACGAGCTTGCCCTGGTATCCGTGAAGAACTGGAAACACGCCTTTTTAAATGCCCAGTAGCTGACTGGCATTGACATGGGCCTTTTCTCATTGTGGTCTCCGACATACTATGTGTAACAGTAGTGTCACGTTGAAATACTTTTGTTGGTGGCCCCTTCCTTCAGCAGCAGAAGTGTCTGCTTCATGCAGCATCACATCCCATCCAGCATGTCCACAGCAGACATGCAGGTTGGGAGGAGATCAGTTTTGGCTGAGAGCCCAAAGCACATTTTTTTGGGTAGCGAAAGGCATCGTCTTCATACCAAACAGAAAACCCCGGGCAAGAAGAGATAGGATGACCCATCCCTGGAGGGGTTCAAGGCCAGGCTGGATGGGGCTTTGAGCAACCTGGTCTGGTGGGAGGTGTCCCTGGCCAGGACAGGGGGGTTGGAACTCAATGATCTTGAAGGTCCCTTCCAACCCAAACCGTTCTACGATTCTATAGTAACACCATCATTTAACGCATTGTGCTTTTAGGGTCTCAGTTGCCAGCAACACTACTAGTGTGTTAGACAGTTTGATGTGATCAAGGTATATATTGAAAACACAAATAAGCCTTTACAGTGTTACTACTCCAATAAAAAGGGTCAAGCTGAATTGCACGGGGAAAGACTTTGTCATTGTTTTTGGTTACTGGCATATCCTAGCGCTGTATTTTCATGAGGTGGCACTATACACTGTCTTATAGCTCCGTGCCTCCCACGTTGTTTCAGGATCCTTCATCATGGGGTGATCTCAGCAGTTTTGAATTCTTTGAAGACACAGACACTCCGGCTAGCAAAGCTCCCTCAGGCAAAGTCACGCAGCTTCAGCAAAGAGGGGCCCGTGCTTGTAGACCTCAAGGACACCCCACCACAAACTTGAGCAAAACCATGTCGAGTCAGGGCCCTCCTGGCTCACCAAAGTCCTTGTCTGCCTCACAGGGCAGCGCGGCTCCATGGGTCCTTCTTCGCCAAAGGAGAGGGCACTCCAGCCCCTTAGCCAGTGGCCACGGTAGCACCTTGGGCCTAGGTGACGCCAGCAGCTCAACTCCTCCTAAGCGCTCCCCTGTCAAAAGCCTGCCCTTCTCTCCCTCGCAGGTAGATCAAGACTTCTGCACAGATGTTACTAATTCTCAAAAGTCACCCCAGCCTTAACAATTTAGAAACTAATCCTTTGGAACAAATGACTAATTACCGTTGCACTTGTTGATTTCACTCCGTGTTTGAATCTTCTCGCTGCTCTTAGTCTTCACTGCTGAGTTTAGATCATCAGCCAGCTAACTGTTGATTCTCTTCTTTTAAATTCATCTGTGGGTCTTGGTTGGTTGGGTTTGGAGTTTTTTTTTTGGTTTGGTTTTTTTATTTTTCATTTGGATCATTTTTGTAGGGGAATACGATTGCTTGCTTCACTCTTGCTGTTAACTCCTTCAACTACTAGAGTTTAACATTTCCGGTCATTTGTAATACTTTCCATCTCTGTCCACTTACAGTATGATTCATTGACCTAGAAAACCCCAAACTGCATTTAAATAGCATTCAGGTTGTGAGACAAACTTGACAACAACCAGCCAATTCAAATCACGGCTCGCCATCCTCCGCCCGGACCATGTGGGGTGGAGCGGAATAGAAGTGAGGAGGAAAACAGCCTGTTAAAATGGCCTGGCGAGCACTTCCAAATTCCTGACACTGGTTGCTTTGTTTCACAGCTGTAGCACTATTTAAAAGTGTTTTGGTTTTGTTGTTGTTGGGGTTTTTTTTTTTCTGTTTGTCTGTGTTGGTTTTGCCGTGGTTTAGCTTCAGTCCTTAAAGTCAGAGAAACACTGTTTCATGAAGGATAGTAAAAGATGGCATGCAATGATCTCCCAGTGTATCACCCACTACCTATTAGGTATTTTAATCATACAGCATTTATCCAGTGAAATCTGCATTTTCTTGCATGCCGCGTCTTCATCAAGTGTATCTTAATCCTATGCAAGTTGAGCCTAGAAGGTAATAGGGTGAACCGTTGCCAGAGTAAAGGATGCCACTACACTCACAGATTTGTAGACACTAGGAATGGAAACAGTATTTTAGGTTACTAGGCAGAGCTCATGCAAAAGCAATTTTCTCCAGACTAATGCTGCTGTCTCCTTTTCGGTCAGCTGTTTCCATTCCACAACACTCCACGCACCCATCACGGGCGGCAGTTTTCATTTTATGCTGTGAAAACGGAGCACTTGGTGTTTAGAGAGATGATGGGAAATTTATTTGCCTGTCATAAACACTTTATTTACCGCCTTAAAAGCACCTAGATTCCCCCTATAAATCTGTGTGGAATTTAGCCCCATTTCCTGTGGGTTTAATTCTTGAAACATCCCTTATTCATTTTCACCCATTTCTTGGGCATACGGCTCTTAATATTAATTGCAATTTATTTATTGCAGAAAATCCAAATCGGGCTTTTAAGATTTGGCTCTTAAAGTGGTGGGGAGTGTCTCTCATTGGAACAGAGGGGTCATTTTCTTTATAACTTCCCTCTCTAGAAATGCTGGGTTTGGCTTCCTGAGTGCTCCAGCCAAGCTGGTGAGCGTTGCTTTGCCATGTAGTTAGATCCTTCCCCCCCACCTCCAATACACCTACCCCCAGCGTAGAGTCAGGAGAGTCACTTAGAAGGAAGTAGTTTCTTTTTCTTTTGTTCATATATGTCGACCGAAGAGGTCAGCCTTGCCATCTGGATGTTCCTGTTGATTTTTCCTTCCCCTACCTGCAGTTCTTAAACACCTCGTCCGGCCACGAAAACCTGAACCTGGACAACCCCTCGCTGACTTCTACGCCGGTGTGTGGCCATAAGATGGCTGTTACCACGCCGTTCCACAGGGACCAGGCTTTCAAAGCTCAGAAGGAAAACCACGTGTAAGTCTGGTATCACGTTGTTTTGTCAGATTCTTGAGGGTTCCTAACCAAAGTGCTGGGTCACTGCATGCTTCCTGCTCATGAACACGTTCAGAGTTTTCTTAGTTTGGAGTAAAGCTTCCACTTCGTAATGGTTGTTAGAATGATCAGGCATACAGCCTCACCTCTTTTGTGTGTTGGGTTGGGTTTGTTTTTTAATAAAGCCATTCCTCCATATCATGGTTAAATAGATGTTCTGCCAGAAAGGCAAAATGGATTCTAGGATTGCAGGAAAATGTTTGTCCGCACCTTATGGCAAGCTGCTGCCTATATGCATGTATTTCTGTAAAGAGGTAATATTTCCAAGTGTGTTCCTTTAAAGTTTTTTCCCTCTTTTTAAAGTTTCAGAACTCCAGCAATCAAGAGGTCGATATTAGAGAGCTCTCCAAGAACACCCACTCCATTCAAAAACGCACTTGCAGCTCAGGAAATCAAATATGGCCCTTTGAAGATGCTGGTAAGAAGGAAACAATGATAAAAGTTGCTTTGATATTAGTGCAGAGGGACGTTCTGGGACTTGGATATAACGTTTCTTCCTTTCAGCCTCAAACTCCGACTCATCTTGTAGAAGATCTGCAGGACGTTATCAAGCAGGAGTCGGAGGAATCTGCAATAGTGGCTGGGCTACATGAAAGTGGACCCCCTTTGCTGAAGAAAATCAAACAAGAGGTAAATCTCAAACTTACCTGCGGCAATTTAATTCGGCGGCTCTTTGGTGAGAAACTTGAAGACCAATACGTTTTCTGTTAAATAGCTGTGTCTGTTTTTCTTTCATGTGAGCCCCAAGATCTTCGTGTCGGTTCTATATAGTGTACTAGGCATGCCTAATTCATCTCCCATTGATTTCCACAGAAGTCTTTCTGCTGTTTTCAGCAGGGGTTTGCTTGGGCCGTTCTAATACAGTTTTCGTTTGAAACTTAAAAAGAAAAAAAAAAAATTAGACAGGAATTTGGATTGAATATTTCTAATATTGGTGAAAACTATAGAAGACCCCCACGGGGACCAAGCTCCATGGAGTGACTTAGAAACCTGAACGTTCGAGGACATTGCATTATATTACTTTTGTCACTAAAGTTCTAAAAATACAGATGTATTCTCAGCCTTTTCTAGGGGATTAAACTTCTGAATACTGACAGGGCGCTGAGTGCAAGTATTCAAAGTTTTATTAGGTGAGGACTTTTTTGAGGACCTTGAACTTTTTTTCTTCTGCAAAGAGCAAGGGTGCTGTAAGAGACAGTGCTGTAAACATGCATTATGTACGGCCGTGAAGAATATTTCTTCAATTTATTAAGCAACAGAGAGGTAAATCTCTTTATTGTCAGTTAGGTATTGGTTTTTCTCATGGTGCCTTTCCTGCTTTCAGGTGGAGTCTCCAACAGATAAAGCTGGAAATTTTTTTTGCTCGAATCACTGGGAAGGAGAAAACCTGAACACTCAGCTCTTTACACATACGTCTGCTATGGAAGATGTGCCAGTAAGTGCAAGTTTTCACACCACCACGTGATTTCTCTGTTTAACGTCCCTGTTCAGTTCTTGAAGGCAGGAGAGAGAACATTTTGTCTGCCCTTCCTCACAAGGAGGCATTATTCATCATTTCCATATGGTTTTCCTGTAGTAAGTGCAAGAAGCAAAATCCTGCTCTAAATTAGATCGCTGTAGTGGCTACAGAAGGTAGCAGAGGGTGCCGTCGTTGTGCAGCCCGCAGTCTTTGCAAAGACTTGGCAGATGCCTGCACCTGTGTATAGAAATGACTATGTCAGGGAGATAAAAACTGGTGAAAAGAACGAGAGAGTCTGGTTTGGTTTGTGCAGAGGAGCCTTTGCATGAGCCTGCTTCCCTTTGCTCCGCCGGGAACTACTCGGTGTGGCTGATATTTGTGGTCTTGGGAGTTTCACTGGGTGAAAAACCTTTGCTCATGGCGATGCTCCTGCAGAGCCACATCCCAGGGAGCCCAGGCTGGGCTCTGCTCCCAGCCTCTGGGACCGTGCCCAGTGTTGCAGCCTTTGCAGTCAGTCTTAGGCTTATACCTTCAAATTCAGTTTTTTTCCTCTTGATTTACTGAAAACCATTTGGTTTTTATTTTGTTTTTGGTTTTGTTTTTATGTTCCTTCCCTTTCTTTTTTCTTTTCCTGTTCAGAATCTTCTTACCAGCTCCATTTTAAAGATGCCCATGTCTGAAGAGGATGGCAGTTTTCACAAAACCTTTGCAGTACCTAGGAACAGGCCACTAGCTAGTCCTCTGCAGGTAACTATTATTTGATAAAAATACCCTTTCAGTATAAAGATAGATATAAATATTGCTTTCTCGCTGACTGATTTTGAGTATGGAAGAATTCAGGTGAATGTGGTTGAGGTTCTCGCTTTACCTGTGGAGCGTGAGGTCGTGGAGGCTACAGCTGTTGCCAGGAAGCTAAACAGGACAAAGCCCTTTGAGTGGGGCTTTGTGACTCAGCTGATTCCATTGTTAAACTGGGAGAATGAAGAATTAATGTGGTCCAGAGCCTTTTTCCCATAGGCTTCTTGTGGGTGGCTCTGCTGTTTTGGAGAGCAGGGGAGTTTAGTGATGTGGTGGTGGCCAGAACTTCTCGTTGGCCTCAAGGGGAGAGGAGACAACCTGGCACTGCCCCACTGGCCACCACAGATGTGATCAGTACTCCCCATCCAACCAAGCACCAGGGTGACCTTTCCCTGACCACAGGCTGTGGTGGCACCAGAAATCATAGAAACATAGAATTGTCTAGGTTGGAAGGGACCTTTCAGATCATTTAGTCCAACCATCAACCCAACTGATAAAAAACCCCATCACTAAACCATCACTTAGCCCTACGTCAACCCGTCTTTTAAATACCTCCAGGGATGGTGCCTCAAACCACTTCCCTGGGCAGCCCGTTCCAAGGCTTCATAACCCTTTCTGTGTAAGAATTTGTTCCTGATACCCAATCTGAACCTCCCCTGGTGCAACTTGAGGCCATTTCCTCTTGTCCCATCGCCTGTTCCTTGGAAGAAAAGACCGACCCCCCCTGGCTACACCCTCCTTTTAGGGAGTTGTAGAGAGTGAGAAGGTCTCCCTTCAGCCTCCTTTCCTCCAGGCTGAACACCCCCAGTTCCCTCAGCCTCTCCTCATAAGACTTGTTCTCCAGACCCCTCACCAGCTTCATGTCTCTTCTCTGGACCCACTCTAGCACCTCAATGTCTTTTTTGTGGTAAGGGGCCCAAATGTGGTTGTAAACAGTGGTTTAAAGGGGCCCTGTAATGCTTTTGGCTCGTTGTACATTGTGGGATCTCTGAAGTACATTAAATGTGCGACTGTTTTAATGTAAGACGGATGTGAGGCCGGGTTTTGCATATTTATCCCTTTGCTGTACTTCAAAATATAGTTGTTACACAGGGCCTGATGCAAAGCCCACCAAAGGCATTAGCAGCCTCTCTGTCAACCCTTGGGGACAGAAGTCACTTAGAGAACGAAAAGTGGTGCAGATCACAGAATCATGGACTGGTTAGAGTTGGAAGGGACCTTCAAGATCATCCAGTTCCAAGCCCCCTGCCATGGGCAGGGACACCTCCCACCAGACCAGGTTGCTCCAAGCCCCATCCAGCCTGGCCTTGAACCCCTCCAGGGATGGGGCAGCCACAGCTTCTCTGGGCAACCTCTTCCAGTGCCTCATCACCCTCACAGCAAAGAATTTCTTAATGGTAATGATCAATTATCCTTCCACCACAGCCCGTATTTTTTGAGGTAGATGAATAAGTGATTTTATGTCACTTCTCCACACGGATGAATTGAGGGAAAGTGTCTCATTCCCCAGAGTGAGTCACTGTCAGAAAGGAAATTGTAACTCCATAGTTCCTGACTTTCAGATAGTCCACATGGCTAATCCTTTCTTTCCTCCCTTTTTCCAAAATTTACATTAGGGGTTATTTCCAGTAGGAAAGAATGAAGAAAAACCTGGTTTTGATTAAGCATCTCTAGCCAGGCATTACAAAGTGAGATGTGAAAATTTCACACATGTCCCCATTTGGCAGAGTTTGCCACGGCGTAGGTTTGTGTTTTGCACTGCAGCATCATTGGATGAAAAGCAGCGTGAAGAGAGAGGACTGCGTCTCCCCTCTGCATGGTGTGGGTCCGTAGGGACCAAAAACTCACACTCCCTTGTTGCTTATTTGCTCTTTTCTCATGCTCCATGTTTCTTACCACACCATGGTAGACGGCTGAGAGGAAGGTTTGCAGATCTGTGGCCCCATACTTAAGGGAGGTTATTTCAGGACTGAATCTACTCCATCTCATGGCAAAGCACCCCAGGGCTCCAGCTTTACAGGGGTTTCCTGGAGCTCCCCAGATGGTGCATGGATGGAGGTTGCTGGTCCTGCTGTCTTGCCAGGGCAATGACACATGACCATGTCCTCCAGCCCAGCTTCAGGCTCCTCCATAGTGTTAGGGCAATGTTTTCACGGAGCTAAACAGAATATCTTGTGGGTTAGAAGCATAGAATGGTTTGGGTTGGAAGGGACCTTGAAGATCATCCAGTTCCAACCCCCCTGCCCTGGGCAGGGACACCTCCCACCAGACCAGGTTGCTCAAAGCCCCATCCAGCCTGGCCTTGAACCCCTCCAGGATTGGGGCAGCCACAGCTCCTGTGAGTTGTCCTGTTGGTGGTAGTTCCCTGCACTCTATCTGTAATAAAAACAAAGCAGATGAGGTGCCTGTAAAGTAGGATCTTTTGATCTTCGGCGTAACAGTGTTATGTTTCCTGCTATCTAAAAATAATTTCTTTATGAGCTGTTGTAAATGAAAGGGCTTGTTTAACCTTCTCTCCTCACTCAATGCTGATTTTGTGCAGGAAGCTTACACAAATCAATTTGTGCGCTGCTCTGGATCCCGTTCTCCACTCGGTGGTCAGGAAAAGCCTTTAATTTTCTGTGTTAAAAGTCATTGTGTTGATAAAGGGAACTTTTCCCTAAGTAGGAACTGAGCTAAAAATTACTTCCCACCTCATCTCAGTGTTTAAAATACGCTGAACTGAAAGAAAAAGCCAGTGGTAAGGACGCTGTGTGTCTAAAGGCTGCAAAGCGATTGAAGATGTTAGCGTTGGCACCGGGTTTTGGCTGGTGGCATTTTGTACATGGCCAGTTTTTAGCACGTTCTTCTGCTTTCTGGTTTATAATTCAGTGTGTTCCCCCACGTATGGATTAAATCCGGCGGTCCTGTGCAGGTAGATGGGGAAACAACGGGGAACACATCTGGGTGTAATGGAATCGTATCCGCGTGTGTTTACATTGCTGCTGTTAACCTTTTGGGCCTGGACCTGACTGTTCATCCTTGGGCAAATTCCCACGGACTTCAGGGAAGAATTATTGCACTCTCTGCACCTCGGGATGTGTCCATGGAGAGGGAAGAGGGAAAGAAAGAGAGAGCGCACTAAACTATTTTTTTCCCCAACGTGCTTGATTCTTAAAACTCCATTTTCTTTTAAATTTGAACTTGCACAAGAGGGAGGTAGCACAACTGCCAGCCCGTGGTATTTTTCATTGTTTTATTAATTTGCACTGCATTTACATAAAGAAAAAGGTATTTGACTTGCAATAGACTCATCAAAGTGCCTGATGACCGACTGTTTTGCTGTTAAACTCCAACGAAGGCAAGATGTTCAAAGCGGTCCCTAAGGATATTGGGGGTTTTTTTTATTGCATTTTGGACACAGGACCGATCATAGGCAACTTCGTAAATAATAGCTGATGACCATATCAGATAGCGTGATGTGATTCATCGGGAATGATGAGGAACAGCACGTTGCATCATTAGGCGTGTGAGGTCAGGCAGCTGCCTATAATGACACTGAGAACGTGGTGGGATCACTGCTGGAGCAGAGCAGTAGGAGGAAAAATCCCCTTAGNAGTAGGAACTGAGCTAAAAATTACTTCCCACCTCATCTCAGTGTTTAAAATACGCTGAACTGAAAGAAAAAGCCAGTGGTAAGGACGCTGTGTGTCTAAAGGCTGCAAAGCGATTGAAGATGTTAGCGTTGGCACCGGGTTTTGGCTGGTGGCATTTTGTACATGGCCAGTTTTTAGCACGTTCTTCTGCTTTCTGGTTTATAATTCAGTGTGTTCCCCCACGTATGGATTAAATCCGGCGGTCCTGTGCAGGTAGATGGGGAAACAACGGGGAACACATCTGGGTGTAATGGAATCGTATCCGCGTGTGTTTACATTGCTGCTGTTAACCTTTTGGGCCTGGACCTGACTGTTCATCCTTGGGCAAATTCCCACGGACTTCAGGGAAGAATTATTGCACTCTCTGCACCTCGGGATGTGTCCATGGAGAGGGAAGAGGGAAAGAAAGAGAGAGCGCACTAAACTATTTTTTTCCCCAACGTGCTTGATTCTTAAAACTCCATTTTCTTTTAAATTTGAACTTGCACAAGAGGGAGGTAGCACAACTGCCAGCCCGTGGTATTTTTCATTGTTTTATTAATTTGCACTGCATTTACATAAAGAAAAAGGTATTTGACTTGCAATAGACTCATCAAAGTGCCTGATGACCGACTGTTTTGCTGTTAAACTCCAACGAAGGCAAGATGTTCAAAGCGGTCCCTAAGGATATTGGGGGTTTTTTTTATTGCATTTTGGACACAGGACCGATCATAGGCAACTTCGTAAATAATAGCTGATGACCATATCAGATAGCGTGATGTGATTCATCGGGAATGATGAGGAACAGCACGTTGCATCATTAGGCGTGTGAGGTCAGGCAGCTGCCTATAATGACACTGAGAACGTGGTGGGATCACTGCTGGAGCAGAGCAGTAGGAGGAAAAATCCCCTTAGACCCAAGAAGGATTTTGACCCGCTGGTTAAGCCTCTCTAAAATGTTGTCCGTGAAGGCAGCCATCTCTGCGTAGGAGCTTTCAGGGAAGGTGTGAAGGTTCAGGAAGGTTTTCTATCCTGCTTGGNCCCCTGATCATCTTTGTGGCCCTCCTCTGGACCCATTCCATCATCATGAGTTGGGTATTCTCTTCCTGGCAGGAACAGGAGATGTCTCACTAAAATCCACATGTTGCCTTGGGGTGGAATTGCACTTGCACTTCATCGCAGGGATCCCAGATGCTTCTGCTTTATATTTGTGGAGTTAGTTACAACCTATATTTTTGCATCCTTTGTTTTTGTCAGTCAGACAATACTCAAGTTTCACTGTGGGGAGATTTTGGCCTCACTAGGAACTTTTCCAAGGGTTAAGATATTAGGATAACATCTGAAGCCCTTATTGAGGCAGGATGATGATAATCTATAGTGAGCATTTGCTTGAACAGGGCCTTATAAGAAGTTGCAGAAAAACTGCGTTTCTGGCCATTCCTGTGGAAAAGCTATGTTTTATTTCACATTATGTTCTGTAGCCAATCAAACAAGCAACAGTACATAATGCAAACTATCCTAATCCAGACATTTTAACAGATAGAAAAGTAGGCTAAATCATAGACCATCCACCTCACCCTGCAGGCGATCAAAAGACACCATGAAATGGAACCTTTTAAGAAAATAGTGCTGCTTTTGATATCTTCTTCCCCCAGTAACAAAGGAGACAACACAAGGTAGAAGCCCTGCAAGCTAAAGAGAATGTTCTTCAAACCCGAGCTCCTGTCACTTTCCATTTTTTAACCACAGACTGACACGTTTCAGCTTGAATTTCCTGACTTTCAGCGGTTTGTGTAACCATTTTCTTTAAAGAGTAAGTTTAAAGGATTTTAAACCAGCGACTTGGTTAACCTTTGCAAGAACATGAGCTGTCATTAAGCTTCATTTCCTCCATTTAAAAAGTGAAATGTGGAATTTCCTTTGCAGCTGGTTGTCAGAGAGGACGCACAGGCAAGGCAGCATGGTCTCCAGCAGCAGTAGGCTTTCTCTGGTTTTCTTCCTCCATGGGTGTTTTTTTTGGGGGGGAAGAAGATCCCAAAGTCTCATACTCTTCTTCGTTTAGCAAAGGGAGAGGGGGAAGCCTGCAGTGCTCTGGTCCTGGGAGGTTTGCACAGCAAGAAAAGGTGGCCTTGCTGGTGTCACAGAATGATAGCAGGTTGGAAGGGACCTCTGCAGAGTATCTTCTCCAACCCCCTGCCAAAGCAGGTCTACCCAGAGCAAGTTGCACAGGAACATGTCCAGGTGGGTTTGGAATGTTTCCAGGGACTCTACTGCCTCTCTGGGCAGCCTCTGACAGGGCTCTGCCACTTCCATAGTGAAGAAGTTCCTCCTCATGTTCAGATGGATCTTCTTATGTTCAAGTCTGTGCCCGTTCCCTCTTGTCTTGTCACTGAGCACCACTGAAAAAAGACTGGCCCCATCCTCCTGACACCCACCATTTAAGTATTTCTGGGCAAAAAAATACAGGATGCTTCATGAATTTATGTGTCCCTCACATTTGTTGTCCCTTTTCTGCCCAGTGGCAGATGTGTCCAAGGGCTGTGCTTGGCATGGGTGAGGGAAGGAGAAGGAGTTTGTTGGAAGTTACAGGTCAGTCATCTCATGTTTTCCTCCCGGAGGAGTCAGATTGCAAACTGAACAGGAGTTACAGCTGCTCCAGACAGGCCATGGTCTCTCAGAAAGAAGAAAAAGCGACAGCTTAACTGTCAGCCGTTTGCCACAACGTGTTCTGAACTGTGAATTGAATATAATTACTTAAGGAGAGAAGTAGAAAGGGACTGAATATCCTTACGTGAGTTGCAGGTGCTTAGCTCATTTCTTTATCTCCCCCATTTATTTTGGAAAGCTCTTCCATCTCAACCAGGAGTTTTGTCTGAGTGAGGGCTTCAGGGTTAAGATCTTAAAAGTGCCACCAAATCGTTCTTTCTAGCTCTGGTACTCAACTTGTAATGAAAGCTGAAAAGTTGGACCATCTTCACTATTGCACATTTAGCAGCCTGTATTTCTAAGCAACCAGGGAAGCCCCAGAATTTAGGAGAAGGCTGTCCCATGGCCCAGAGGAGAATGAGCAACACAAGAAGAAAGAGCCTTAGCAAATGAAGTAGAATTCATTTATGGTCGCTTGAGTTCTTAGTTAATCTTTACTGTCTGGTCTTGATAAATAGAAAGGCTACTCTTGGTTTTGTGTCCTTACAAGAATGGATGAGGCCTTGGGCAACCTGGTTTGGTGGGAGATGTCCCTGCCCCCGGCAGGGGAGTTGGAACTCCATGGCCCCTTCCAACCCAAACCATTCTATGATTCTGGAAGAATAGAAAGCCATACTATTGTAGATGATACGTATCATATTCTGATAGGAAATTGTTTTGTTTAGGCCGTTTCAGAATAAATACTACATTTTTGTTGGAAGCTGCCTTTTCAGCAGCATGTTCTCTCTGAATTGTCCATAACCGTGCAATCTAAGGGAGAACTGGCAAGAAATCCAGCTTTTTGCAGTAGAGAAACACGATAAGATACCTTGTAATAGTCTGAGCCTTCTGAATATTTTAAACATTTGGTTGTTTGGGGGGTTTTTTTTGTTGGGTTTTTATTTTTTGATTTCAAATGCCAGCACAACTTGGCTCAATGAGTGTGTAACACCCATAACTTCACTGGAGACACCGAAGATACCTGCCAGCGTAGCACAGGTTTAAAATCAGTCTTCCAAGACAGAGGGTTGGGTTGGTGTTTTTCTTCCCTCAAAGATTTTTACTCCACTCCTGCCAGTTTGGGAGCTGGGTGCTGTGCAGCAGCGTTGGGTTTTGGCATCCTCTCCTGACGCACAGGGTGCCATAAGGCAGGAGCTTTCTCAGCAACGTGGAAAGGCGGTCTAGAAGGACGAGTTCTGTTAGAAAAGCACCTTTCCACAGTCTTTTTCTTTCCTTGTTTTCTCTGGATGGTCCAAGTTTTTGGTTTTGTTTTGATTTGTTGGGTTTTTTTTTATTTTTTTATTCAAAGTGCTTTAACTGGATATCCCGGTTGCTGCTTTGACAGTTTGTTTACAGTTCGCGTCTGCCTGGGGGCAGTTGAAGGCAAGTGAGGGAGTTCTGGTGCCAGGAAAAGGATGTGCTGGTAGGATTACTGAGGTTTAAAGAAATTAAAAAAAAAAAAAAAATAGAGCCAGGGAGAATGACATAGCTGGAATTGTACCATGGGACTGTAATTTTATCCTATGGGAACACAGAGCAGTGTACCTTCTTCTCCACCTCACTCCTTTGGCTTGGAAGAGGGAAAACTGCTGCGTGTGGAAGAGCAAACTACAGCTGAGAGTACTGGCTGAAAAGGCTCTTAAATTCTTCTGATTGACAGCAAAACTAACAGTAGTCTCTCAGCTTTTGAGGCAATAAGAAACATTATTTGGAAGGAACTGTACTGTGGAACTCCCTTTCTTTCCCTGTTGGCCAAAGATTTAGGTGCCAAAATGAACTCTTCACTCTTAGATCATGGAATCGGGGAATTGTCAGAGTTGGAAGGGACCTCTAGAGCTCACCCAGCCCAACTCCCCTGCCAAAGCAGGATTGCCCAGAGCACATCACTCAGGGCTGCATCCAGGAGGGGCTTGAAGGTCTCCAGAGAAGGGGACTCCACACCCTCCCTGGGCAGCCTCTGCCAGGGCTCTGCCACCCTCACCCTAAAGAAGTTTCTCCTTATATTTGAATGGAACTTCCCATGTTCCAGCTTGTGCCCATTGCCCTTTGTTCTGTCACTGGGAACCAATGAGTCTGGCTCCATCCTCCTTCAACCCACCCTTCAGATACTTGTGAGCATTACTAAGGTCTCCCCTCAGCCTTCTCTTCTCCAGGCTGAAGAGTCCCATCTCTCTCAGCCTTTCCTCATCAGGGAGATGCTCCAATCCCTCCATCATCTTTGTTGCCCTGTGCTGGACTCTCTCCAGTAGTTCCCTCTCTTGAACTGGGGAGCCCAGAACTGGATGCAGTATTCCAATTGTGGCCTCACCAGTGCAGAGCAGAGGGGCAGAATGACCTCCCTCGACCTGCTGGCCACGCTCTTTCCTACGCAGCCCAGGATTCCATTAGCCCTCTTAATGCCAAGGGCACATTGCTGGCTCATGGATAGTTTACTGTCTACCAGGACCCCTAGATCTCAGATGTGCTTTCCAGCAGGTCCACCCCTAACCTGTATCGGTGCCCGGAATTCTTCCTCTCCAGGTGTAGGACCCTACACTTGCTCTTGAATCCACTGAATTAAAAAAAAAAAAAGCTCATCAATTTTTTGGTGGGTTTTGGCTTCTACTTACAAAGCTTTTGTGTTTCCATCTGTTGGTTTGGAGAGTTGAACCTTTAAATGTAAGAGGGGAGGTGGAACGAGGGCTCTGCAAAGAGGGGTCTGACTTGAGTTTCTGTGCTGGTTCTCCCCCCCAGCTTCCCGTTGCCACTCTCCTGTAACACAGCCAGGGAAATACTGTGGTTTTCCCATTTTTAACTAAGGGATGGAGGGACCTGGGTCCTGGGACCTGGCTCTCCCTGCCGAGGAGGGAAGGAAAACTTCTGGCATGGGGATGGCTTTTGCACGTGCCTCTGGCGCTGCGCTGCGGGGCTGGCAGGGCACAAAGGCTTTGTGCTTTGTTTGGAGTCGGCTGCCGGGTGCCAAGGCTTCAGACCGAAAAAAATGTGTATTAAAAATACCCACTTTGAATGTTATCTTAGTTCCCCAGGACAGAATTGAAAACTGTCTCAGTAAATAGAGTGAATATACAACTTTGGGTCAAATTCTGCTTTCTTAACTAGAGCAAAGCTGTAGTGAGATGGCACCAGAGACTGCAAAGTGTCTTGTTTTATAGATTTGTCATAAGAGGGGGGTGGGGGAAATAGTGTAACATATTTCTTGGGAGATAATAATACAAGGCTCAAAACTCTGTGGCGAGATTCTCCCCTGCTGTCCATGGAGCAAAACGTGAGGAAGTTGTTCCCAGCAGGCTGGAGCTGGGGGTCGAGCTGGAGGATCCTCCTGCCCCTTACTGTGTCTCCTGCCCGCCACGTCCACCCAGGGAGGGCAGGGGGTTCCTGCCTGCCCAAGCACCTTCTGCTGCTCTGACATCGGGTTCAAGGAAGACCAGGCTTTCAGTGGAATGAGTGACATGTAGCAGCCTGCCGAGATGTTGGAGATACCAGCATACAGATTTATTATTTCTTTTTTTTTTTTTTTCTTTCCTAAGCACATGGCCGTTAGTACAAAGAGCTCAATGTAGATACTAACAATTAAGCCTAATTTATGAAATCAGGACACTCCTTGCCTGGAGTTACTTCTATTTTGTTAAAAATTGACATACTGATGGACTTTTCCTTACGTGTTTTCAGTTACTTAAGGGACTGCTGATCTCTCATTTCTAGACCAGGGCATGGAATCTTTTGGGGATCACAAGGAAGTACCGGCTGGGCGCATATTTTTGTCCATTGAAATGAGGGATAGTCTGAAACTTTCAACCAGCTGCTTTTGAGGTGTCTGGACTAAATCTTACTTCTGAGTAAGACCCATGGCACTGTACAGGGCATTACTTCGGTCCCTGATGCAAATACCTCTAAAACCATAGGGTGAAAATACTCACAGGTGCCCGAGTCCCACTGAGGATCAATGGAAGGCTGTAGGTTCCCAGCTGATGTAGCTGTGTGTCACACCTGCTTTTGGGCTGGTGGCCCTGGGCTGAGCCACAGCATGGGCTACGCAGCCAGCCCAGGTTGAACCACTCTAGAAAAAAAACCAAACAAAAACAAAACCAAAAGAGGTGCATGGGATGTTTGTTCCCCCTCTCACAGATGCGGCTTTCCCACAAAAAGCTGCAGAACCTTAATGACTTGAGGCCTGACCTGGTTCGCCATCCCAAGGGGAACTCCCACTGAAGCTCAGCAGGAGTTTGGCAGAAGTTTCCAGAGGACTAACATGCCTGCCCTCATCTGTTTTGTCCTTTTGAGACTATGTGCCCTCCCAGGCAGGGAACCTCGGTCCCTGTGTTTGTACCAGTGCCCTGATTAGGGTATGTTATGAGAAATTATCTCTATTTCATATGTTGCCCAGCCTTCTGCTGTCCACATGTCTAAGATAACACTGTTTACAGTCAGAGGAGCATTCTCTAAACTGAGAATAATTTAAGGAATCTCTTGCAGAGTTTGAAGCAGCAGCGTGAAGAGCCGTGGGCACATGGGGACAGTTCCCCTTTTAGCAGATGGTTTGCAGCCTGCTAATTATGCTTCAGCTGGTGTCCTAGGGTGGTGAGACACTGGAAGAGGTTGCCCAGAGAAGCTGTGACTGCCCCATCCCTGGAGGGGTTCAAGGCCAGGCTTTAGGAAACCTGGTCTGGTGGGAGGTGTCCCTGCCCATGGCAGGGGGGTTGGAACTGGATGGTCTTTAAGGTCCCTTCCAATTCTAACCCTTCCATGGTTCTAGATGTTGGGAAAACTTTGGCCATCTTGTTGGGCAACGTAGATCTTGCACTGTAAAGCTGATCCTTGTTGAAAGCAACAGAGGAAAACACGATTTCTTCTGGTTTGTAATTATGTTGGTAGATCTTGGGCATAGACCTTCTCAATATTCAACAGTACTGGGATCACCTCGCTGGCAACACAGCTTTCCATTAAGCACAGTTGTGGGCATTTTTGGAATACATTATTCCAAAATACTGAAATATTTGGGATTTCTACAAGTAGCTCTGTATAATAAGAGTTTTGCTTCGAGGCTTAGCAGGTATCTCAATGTGGAAATGCAGACACATTGAGTAAGTGAAAGAACTCAATAGAAAAAAAAAAAAGAGTGTGTAAAAGTGTGTTTATACTGGTAAATTCCAGGAGCTTTGAAATTTCATTACTGTTTATAGCTCAGGGCAATGAGAAACATCTCACGTGTGTAGTGAGTAAATAAACGCAGCGCACACAGCTCTCTGCAGATACGTTTATCTCACTTCAACATTATCCTGAACGCTGTCTGTAACCTCCATAAATACCACAAGAAGTGAAATGGCTCACACGATAATTAAAATGCTGTTTCTGCCAAGAGTCGTGTCGTCCCACTACCACCACCACCACCACCCCTCCTTCTCCTTTGCTGGAGGAGCTCCACTGATGGTCACATGTTAATTGGGGCATGCAGGTGAAAGCAGCTTTGAGCAAGGGACTTCTTGTTAATTGTGGTCAGGCCGTCAAGATGGTCGGGTCCCTTCAGGGGACGCGGGGGCAGCGCAGCTGTACTGCTGGGATGGAGGCTCAGCAGGGATTTGTGTGTGGTCACGGCGCCCAACATCGTAACTGTGGGCTTCTCACCCATCTGTGCCCGGTAAAGTCCCACCTGCAAATAAAATCTCTTTTTAGAACTTCCACGGAATGGAAGGATTAACAGCAAGGCTGTAATTAAGGCCTTGTAGAGAAAGCGCTGTTTGAGAAGGAAATAGGGAGGTTTGGGTCCTGGCTCTTGTGGTGCGCCCCTCTGCAGGTCGTCTGGTCTAACTGAGAAATGGGGGGGTGATAGATTCTGCCTGTTGTGCTGAGACTTCAATTTTTTTCGAGGTGGGACAACATCCTACCACATGTTGGAGTGACTTGGTGTAGTGGGGGGTGTCCCGTCCAGCTCAAACCGTTCTATGATTCCATGTTCATGCAACGAAATGCGAGCGGGCCTGGCTTTGGCTGGGGCTACGACTTAAAATCGCGGGCCAATTCACCCCAAATCTCTCTTCCTCCTTCTAATTTAGCACCTGAACAATGCCTGGGAGTCGGCGTCCTGCGGGAAGATCGAGGACCAGATGGCCCTGACGGATCAGGCGCGCAAGTACATGGCCGCCTTCCCCACCCGGACTCTGGTGATGTGAAAGGGTCGACGGGCAGAGAAGCATTATGGTTTCGAGAACACTTCACCTCCGCTGGGAAATTCCTGTTCCTTGGCATGAAAACTTTTCATGAATGGGAGAAGAGCCTATTTTTGTTGTGGTACAACAGTTGGGAGCAGCACAAAGTGCATTTAGTCACTCAGCATATATATTCTTGTTGGATTTCACCCAACTTAAGAGGATTTTTTTTTTTTTGGGGGGGAGTAATGATACTTGCCTAAATTATTAGGTATTAAGTTTGAATCAGTAACTAATGATCTTAAGTGCAGACTTGTAATAAGGGTAATTTTTTTGTACTTTTTGAGATCAAGCAGACCTAATACACCAGTATTGTTATTTCAGTGATGTGTTAGCCAGGGATGGGGTCTTGTTTGTTTCTTTTTTTTATTGGGATGTTTGTTTTGTTTGGGTTTTTTTTTTTTTTGGTGTTGTTGTTGGTTTGTTTTTTTTTTTAATAA
>VXBJ01003227.1:97523-127523 GCA_013400055.1 Nycticryphes semicollaris | reverse complement strand
GCTTTAAAAAAAATATTACTGTATGAAACATAGATTTATGAGAAAAAAAAATTATATTTTTATTCAGTAATTTAATTTTGTATATGCCAAATGAATACTGTGTTTTGCTGCTACAGACCTTAGCGTGTAGACATGCTGCTAGTGTAAAAGGAGCAGTAGAGCTTTATATGGAAAGAAAACAAACGTTGATGTTAGCTAATTGACTATGCACTAGCATTTCAGACCTTTTTATTTTAATTTTTTTTTTTACATCTTTTATATTTTTCCCCCCCCCTTTTGTTTTTTACAAGCAATATCTTTGAACACTGTTCCTGGGAGATTTTTTTATTATTTTTTTTTTTTTAATGTCTGGATGTGTCGTTTTCTTCCTCATTGGTTTGTAAGAGCATGCATTGCACCTTCATATGTTTGGGAGAACACTGTCTTGTTCATGTTGTCTGTTTTGTTCCATGTCTCGCTAACTGTTCCCTAACTTGGGTCTTGTGTACCGAATCAGGTTCTTAGAAATATATGGTTCTTTGTACTGCCATACCAAATCTTTATCGATATGGCAAAACACTGATTTTATTTTATTTTTTTAAATTGGTTGGTTTGTTTTTTGTTGTTTTGTTTTTTATAACAGCCTCTGACTTTGCTGCCTTAATAGCATTTGGTGCAGCTTCATCTGCACTTAATTTTTTATACAATGATGTACTGCCTTGTAGATAAATAAAGTGTGTTCTTGTTTTTTTACTTAAACCCGTGTAGTCTCCTGATCTTGTTTGTCTCGAATGTTTTGGTGCTGTTGTTCCAGGCAACAATCAAGCCAAGAAGTCTTTTTCTTCCAGCGTGCTCAGGTAAGTAAGNTTGTTTTTTTTTTTAATAATAAAAGAGCAGGTACTCAAACAGATATATTTTAAATCACTGAACAAAATGCATTGGTGTAAAATAACCGAAGTGAAAAGCATTACTACAAACGCTAGTCTGTGCAAAGGGGGAGAACTGATCAAGATTGCGAATGCTCAAACATCCATGCCTCTTGAANACACCGCATCCTCGGTTCTCATTGAGTGTTAAGGAATTGGAGGGAGCACAGCACAAAGCAGTGAGTATTGAGCATGTTCGGGGACTGGAGGGACATCTCTGGTGACACCAAAAGTCCAGGTCAGGTTCAGGCGGGGGGAAGGCTTGACTGCATCGTTTTCTGTTCTCCCCGAGTGCTGGCCTAATTAATTTCTTCGCCTAAGACCATCAGATCAGGAGCCCACCAAATAAAAGCAAAATATTCTGGAGTTCCTATATTGTAGAACAGATTTTTTTTTTGTTTTTTCATGCTTGTCTTAAACAACTATTCCAACTACTTAAAAAAGGACACTGTAGAGAGGTTGGTGCTGGTCTCTTCTCACAGGGAATTAGCAATAGAAGGAGAGGGAATGGCTTCAAGCTGCAACAGGGTAGGTTTAGGCTGGACATTAGGAAAGAATTTTTCCCAGCAAGAGTGGTCAGACCCTGGAATGGGCTGCCCAGGGAGGGGGTTGAGTCCCCATCCCTGAATGTGTTTCAGAGTGGTTTAGATGTGGTGTTGGTGGATATGGTGTAGGGGAGAACTTTGTAGAGTGGGGCTGATGGTTGGTCTCAGTGATCCCAAAGGTCTTTTCCAACCTGAATGATTCTCTGATTCTAAAGCAGAGGTGAGGATATATGTGGGAGCCTGGGGCAAATAATGGGGCAGAGCTGCAGAGCCTCATGCAGTGTAAGAGCTGAGGACATTCAGCCTCAGGAACTCTGGGGAGTAAATTGCCAATGTAACAAAACAAAACAAACCAAAAAAAAAATAGGCAAACTGACAGGAAAAGAAAAAATTGCATTTTATTGACTAGCTCAAAAATAAATAAATTGCTGAAATTTAAGTTGATGCAAGCACCTTGAGGTCAGACTTCAGAGTGACTTCAGCTCCGAGAAGGAAGTATTTCCCATATCCAAGCATGTGTAGCCACCCCATATGGGCTGAGAGCCCCCCAGAAATGCCTTCCAGTCCATTTTACTCCTTCCTTGCCAGCCTACCCAGTCCGAGCCGCACACTGGCCCTCACGCTGTGAAGGAGGACCAGAAAAAAGAGACCTTTTCCACCCTCTGCATCCCTTCGGATGTGCTTTTGGCTTCTTAGTGGGAGAAAGGACTGGCTCCTGCAGCAGCCCCCTCGAAGTTCTGCTTCCCATCTGTGTGTAGTGTCCCCCCCGACATGTGGGGTTTGGGCTCTCAGCGGATTCTGAGGGTGGGGGGACAGAGGGGCACAGGGAGAGGAAACCCCAAGGTATGGATGGCGGAGAAGGGGAAGTCCATGGGAGCAACTGCACTTGCTCGTGCAAAGGCTGCTGTAAAAATGCTTGTGCAAGGTTGGGGAGCGGGGAGTGTTGGGGGGGGGGGCGGGGGAAGGACGGCGGGACTCGATGGTGTGCAACCTTGGGAAGAGGGAAAGGGCCGCCTTTGAGTCACGCCACAGCTTAAGCAACGCGTTACAGCTTAAAAGAGGGGGGGGGAAAAATAAATTAAAAAAGCTTGCAACAGGTCTCCAAGGCAAAGCTCTTGCCTCCTAGGGCTCCAGCTGTAGCTGCACCCAGTGCAGCTGAGCTCAAACAGCTGGAGGAGCAGTGCCAGGAAACGGGGAAGATGCCCACCCTGCAGGTGCCCAGCCTCGGGACTGGGGTATTTTCCGCTCCCCCCCTCCCCCAAAACAAACCCCTTGCAATAATGTTTTTTTCTTGTTGATGGGCACCCTCAGAGCTAATACAGAGGAGAGTGTTTCTTTTTTTTTTCACACACCCCCTTCCCCTTCTGATCTCACTGAAAATGCAAAACACTGGGTAGATTTAAGGCTGATTTGCATACGTTTCTGCATGCATGTGGCGCTCAGCGTGAGGGAAGGAAGAGGCATTGTTTGAATGCTTGTAGCCCAGGAACCTGATTATTTCCCCCCCCTCAACCAATACCCTCTAAGTTTCCTCTCCAGCGAAGTGCCACCTCCCACACACCTTTCTCACGGCTTTACCGCCTGAAACACGCACAGCCTGCCCTCGGAAGTCCAAGAGAAGTCCTACCCGACTGGTTAAATTCCGCCTTGGGCATGGGTCAGGCAAGACCTAGCCCAAGACAGGGCCACGTAAACGGCCCTGGCCGTGGCTATTTGGCCTCTCAGTGGCCCTTTGCACAGGTGTATGGCCACCCCGGACACGTTTAAGCCCAGAGTAACCTACCAAAATGAAGGGAAAACAGGTTCAGTCAAGTTCTCATTTAATGGAGAGTAGATATTTGGCTCAAATTGCTATTAACCTTTTTCTGCGCTGTAATTATAACTTAATAATGTTGTCAGTGGGAATTCTTTTGATTTCTGAAAAGAATTTAAATTATCATTTCAGCATGTGCCACTAATTAAAAATGAAGAGGCAAAGGAGCCAGGGAGAAAATAAAGGAAAATACCGGAGTGTGAGGTGTTTCCCAGCTAGATCCTGTACTTCTCCAGCTCTATATGCAGGTGTTCAACTCCCACAGGTCTGACCTATGTGACAGCTAAGCCTAAACTGAAAAAAGTGCCAGAGCTTGGACTGTTTTGGAGAAAAACATTGTAGTTTGAATAAAAAGGGCCAGACTTTGTAGTTAGAAGCAAAAATAACAAGTCTGCTGAGGGTAAAGCACAGAGCACAGCGTTGAACATTCTCTAGCGCAGAGTGATCCTTCAAAAAAAAAAAAAAAACACAGAAGAAAAGGGTTTTTTTTCCTGGTATTTGCAATCTTGATCTTTATCCAGGCCAGCTCAGTCAATGGCCACCGGCCCTCCCTGAGCCCCTACAGACAGGCACGTAACCAAAGGGTGTTTCTGTGGGGCTGTGATTAGAGCACCATAATCATCACCTCCTCTTACCCCTGCACGTGTAATTGTAGTTCTGCCTCAGCCCTGACTTGAGACAGGGGTGATGGTGAAGCCCTTGCTCCTTGCTCCTTGCTCCTACAAATCTTTTTTATTATTATTTAAATAAAAAGAAATGGAAAAGAGCATGTTGAAAATACTTCAGTTCAGGAAATAATGATTTTGAGGCACTGGTCCTCATCTTGCTTGCCTCCTTGTTCCCTAGCAGGAGTGCATACAATCAATAGAACAGATGTTGCTCAGAAGCAATGGTGGCATTTTGCCTGGATGGCCAAGGAAAGACACTGGCCACATCTTCCAATCACCAGGCTAATGTCTTCATTATGGAATCATAGAATCATAGAATTATTCAGGTTGGAAAAGATCCTTGGGATTATCAAGTCCAACCATCAGCCCCACTCTACCAAGTTCTCTCCTACACCACATCCTCCAACACCACATCTCAATGACTCCGAAACACATTCAGGGATGGGGACTCAACCGCCTCCCTGGGCAGCCCATTCCAGGGTCTGACCACTCTTTCTGGGAAAAATGCTTTCCTACTGTTCAGCCTAAACCTACCCTGTTGCAGCTTGAAGCCATTCCCTCTCGTTCTATTGCTAATTCCCTGTGAGAAGAGACCAGCACCAACCTCTCTACAATGCCCTTTCAAGTAGTTGTAGAGAGCGATGAGGTCTCCCCTCACCCTCCTCTTCCTCAAGCTAAACTGTCCCAGCTCCTTCAGTCGCTCTTCATAAGATTCATTCTCCGTTCAAACAGACGTTTTGCTTCCTGACTTGTTCCCTTTGTTTGCCTCTTTTCTTTGAACTTGACTGTGATGCCTCAGCACTTCTCACTGAAGACCCCGGTACGGCCATCAACTTATCTGGTTTTTTTGCTCTCAGTGATGTGGGTAGGATAACGAAGTTAGCTCGTCTAGGTCCAAATTCTGCCTTCAGCCGTGTTTGCAAGCTGGCAGCGGTTACACATCACATTGTTAAGGGCTGTAAATCTGCTAATATTTTTCCATAAATTATTGGTGATTGTTTTTTTTTACAGTCCCTCTTGATACAAGGCACTTTTCCCAATCCATTCGAGTACCAGAACAATTCCTGATTTTTTAATTAATTGTTTTTTTTTTTTTAATTTTATTTTTTTAAACAAGTCTCTACTCCTTATCCTGCGCTGCCCTGCGTTTTCAGACTCGCTCGACTGCCACCCCAGGAAATTTCATTTCACGGGGAAACGACTTTTACTACTCGATCTAAATTACCCCTCCCGGCTGCCGCTCCGAGATGCTCACCCATCTGCCGGAGCAGCCCTTCGCAAACGGCGGAGGAGAAAGAAAAAGAAAGAAAGAAAGTTTCAGGAAGCTCCGTCTCGACCAGGTTTCTACACTAACCATCGAGGCCACCTCTGCATCTCCCAGTTCCTGCTGGCCCAGCTGCGAGCCCGCCCTGGCCCTCCTGATAAAGTCACCCCACACACACACACACACACAGAGCCTTGAAAGGGTGCCTGCAGGTGTGCTTTCCTGCCCACCCCTATCTCTCCCCCACCGCCTCTAATGCCTCATTAACTCTCTCATCAGCCTGCATCAGCAACAGGAGTTATCTGAAGGCGATGGGAGGCCATGACTGACTTATTTAAGTGATGGGGGTTTTTTTGTTTGGTTTTTTTTTTTTTTTTTTGGTTGGGTTTTTTTTTTCCCTTCGGTATCTTGTGTTCCTACCAGCTCAAGGCGGAGACCTCAGAGGCGCCGGCTCAACCTTCCTGTGCAGATAAAGGCGCTGCTAAGCCCCTGCTGCCGGCAGGGAAATGGAAATCTGCGCCGGGTGATAGCTCCTACCTGCCCAGCCAAGCCTCGCTCCACCTAAGAATTAAATAGAGAAACAGCCCGTGGTTGCCTGCAAAGACCTAAAATGCCTTTCAGTGGAGTAATAAAGAAAAGAGACAGTGCTTCACGTTGCTTTTCTGCTCTGCTTGTTCCTTCCCAGCCACCCCCTCTGCCCTCATAGCTTGCTCCTGGTGGGTTCAGCTCCCTTTCACCAAGGCACCAGATGGGATCTGTCCCCAAACCCTGCTGAAAATTGCTTGAAAAAAAAAAAGTCATCAGACATCAGTGAGCCCCAGCCCAAGCTTTGTCAGGGCAAAGGATAGGGTGGTGAAGTAAGGCACTGGAAGAGGTTGCCCAGAGAAGCTTTGGATGCCTCACCCCTGGAAGTGTTTAAGGCCAGGTTGGATGGGGCTTTGAGCAACCTGGTCTGGTGGGAGGTGTCCCTGCCCATGACAGGGGGGTTGGAACTGGATGATCTTTAAGGTCCCTTCCAACTCTAACTATTCTATGATTCTCTATGGATTGTTCTCCTGCCCACTCATGACTGTGCTCCTGTTACCCCCAGGTTCAGGATCACCTTCACTGAAAAGAGAGCTCTGATTGTATCTCAAGTAACATCCTCTAGTCAACCAAGGTCCATCCATGCACAAAAGCCTTTCACTGGAGGTGATCTGCCCCAGGCTGGGACGCCCACCAGGAATGGGCAGGACCGTGTTAGGCTCAGCTTTAGCACCCTCTCAGCAGCTTCTCAGGATGGGGACGAGTTCTTCTGCTGCCCTATGAAGGTTCAGTGGGGACACCCCAGGAGAACCAACTCTCGGGAACACCTCTTGAGCTGGCACTGACTCAGGCACACCCTTAACTTTCTCTAATCAACAAGGTTAGAGTAATCCTTTCCTCACCAGCCTCTGATTTGTGGCCACATCCTCTAACAGAAAACCCATCACAAGTGCAAGCGCAGTTGGTACAATGATAAGCTGCAAGAACCGATGCGATAGTCACCCCTCCAGCACCCCTCGAGAAACCATCGCTTCCTAGAGCAGACTTTCACTCCATCCACTTGACATGGCTGCTCTTCACGTCTCAAAATAAGTAAAACAAAAGCCCCACTGCCACAAGAGAGGAGTTGCCTGACACACACCTGCCCTGCAATTTTGCCACAGGCATCTCACAGCACCAAATCATCGCTTACATGATGATTAAAATAAGCCGCTGGATTTTTTTGTGGGTTTTTGTTGTTTTTTTCCCCCCCCTTCCCCATTGTCAAGCTGTCACTCCTGAGGTTTGCTATGCTGTCTGTCTGACATCCAAAAAATACCTGTTACCATCCTCTCTGGCAATTGATCAATGGAGCAACAAGGTTTTTATGTGACAGCTTGAATGGATTGAATGTGAAATTTTTAAGTGATACCTTGGTTTGCCTTCTTAACTGTCAGAGTGGTACAAACTCTCCTTCCTTCCTCTTTAACACCCATAACGGACTTTTTTCAAAGGACTTCCAATAACAGAAACCCCAACTCTAACTAGAGTACAGGAAGTTGTCCAGAAGGCTTGATGTCCCAAACATGCCCCTGCACTCTCTGGAAGCTGATGCTGAGGGTGCTACAGCTTCAGCTTTGCTGTGCCAAAGCAGTTTTTCATACCCTAATACAAACATCCCAGTAGAACCAGGCTCCGTGGAAGAAGGAGAGCCCAGCTGCTACATGGGTAGGTTTGAACTTACAATCATAGAATCATAGAATGCGTTGGGTTGGAAAGCACCTTTAAAGGTCACCTAGTCCAACCCCCCTGCAGTGAGCAGGGACATCTTTAACTAGATCAGATTGCTCAGAGCGTCATCATGCCTGACCTTGAATGCCTCCAGGGATGGGGCCTCCACCACCTCTCTGGGTGACCTGTTCCAGTGTCTTACCACCCTCATTGTAAAGAATTTCTTCTTAATGTCTAATCTAAACCTGCCCTGCTCCAGTTTAAAAGCATTGTCTCTTGTCCTGTTGCTACATGAACTTGCAAACAGTCCCTCCTCATCTCTCCTGTAGCCCCCTTTAGGTACTGAAAAGGGCTATAAGGTCTCCTCCCTGGAGCCTTCTCTTCTACAAGCTGAACAACCCCAACTCAGTCAGCCTGTCCTCACAGCAGAATCTCTCCAGCCCTTGGATCATCTTTGTGGCCCTCCTCTAGACCTGCTCCAACAGATCTTGTCAGATCTCTGCTGGCTGTGCACACAGGCTGGTTGAGGTCAACCAAGGTCTGGAGCAATGTTCAGGTGCTACTGTGAGGAGGATGTTATGAGAAGCCACATGTAGAACAACACAGCGGAGCAACACAGTGTGTTGTCCTTGCAGCTTCCAAGTCCTTGAATCTCCTAAGGAAGTTTACCTTCGTTAGGTAACTGCTGCAAATCATCAAAGGAGAAGCATTGACTTTTTTGGGAGGTGGTGATTTTCCTTGATATTGACTTAAGTAGGTGCATGCAAATATATCCATGTATCTCTCTACATATACTCTTCTATCTACTATTACTTCTTCTATTAAAAATAAAGGAAGGATATTTTACTGAGGAAGCCCAAATCCCAACCAGCAGTATGGCTCTGCCACAGGCTGTGTATCGTGTGCTTGGGGCATGGAGGCTCTTGGCCACCAGACTAAAATCACAAAGGACAGAACTTGGACAAACATCAGACTCCGTGCTCAGAAAAAGAGAAAATGATCCAAACAAGAGATTGCTGTGAGAACATCTTCTGTGATGAGAACTGAAACTGCAAGTCACTGGTTTTCATTGAAAGCAATGCAACCAAGAGTCTGAAATCAGTCATGTCCCCTAACTGTTGTGTCGTCTGAAATCTCCCACCTTCCAGAACACATGGATCCTGAGATCTCTCAGCTTCCTCATTTGTGATCGCAGATTTCTGTGAACAGGTATTTCACGACTGAAATCAAATTAATAATAATAAAGACACCACGGAGAAAAACACAAACTGAAGTTGTCCAAGGCCCTCTCTTTTCCCCAGTGAATAAAGGATTAATTTTTGAATTTAGGTTGCAAGTGACTTGAGACATAGCCATTTTATCTTAGAAGTTAGGTTGTCAGAGGTTTGTCCAGATGAACTGCAGTTTAGAGTTGACTGGCCTTAATATCACAACTGGGTTTTAACCTAATTCTTCCAGGCCTGATGCAAGAGTTTGCAGCCAAGTCAATGGGAGTAATCATGTGAATAACACACGCAGGTTTCGGCCTGAAAATCCCTACCACCCTCATTTGTGGGTCAAGGTTGGTCGGCTTGGGGAAAAGCACAATGCAGTGCCAACAGTGAATGGCCTTGACATGGTCCATTTCCGAGAGATATAATGATACCACCAAACCACCAGGACTGTATGCAAGTAATGAAAAGTGACAATGCAGTCATTTGTGAAAGATATAAGACAGCCACGGTAGTTAGGGCCACATTTGCATAATCACATTAACTTTAAGGACCTACTTTAAAATTGACCTAACAATGGCTGCCATTGTTTAAAGCCACAGCTGTCCATGCTGATCGGACAACATGCTTGGCCAACTTGTGTCGCAGGCATCTTCTTCAGGAGGGTTTAGAAAGTTTGGCTGAAAAAACATCGTGGGCTCCGGGACATCTTGTGAATGTTTGGCCTCCCATCGTGGCCCGGGTGTCTGGCTTTCAGAGCTGCACAACTGTTGCGTTTTCATTGGGACTGATGTCATTTGTTACACAGCTTTATTTTTCAGAATTGTTCAGCAAGGTTGTGTTGTGTGAAAAAGCACACGTAGAATTCTTTTTAGTTGCTAAGAATATTACAAAATACTGGTAGTCTGATTAAGCTATTTTAGGCTTCTGTAAGTTCCTGCTAAGATCAGAAGAAAAAAAAAAATCAGAACTTGTACTCCAAACATGACACTTCAGACACATGTTCCTTCTACACACAGGGAAGAGTGAACTGTTTCCATCTTCATTCATGCCTTGCACAATCATCCCCTGCTGCGAAATTGCTGATATTCAGCCAAAAATGTACATACCTGGTGAATGTTCTTCAGTAGAAAAATATTGACTTAAATTATTAACACATTTCAGGGTAGCTGGCCATATGCAAAGTTTTGATGAAAAAACCAGTCTCTTCTTAGTTAAAATTTCATTTTCTTGTTCTCATTTGTTTTAGAAAGGCAGCCTTTGTCCACTTTGACAAACATGTTTATTTTAAGTATTTTCAGGATTCTCAGACAAGCAAGGTGGTAGTGGATTAGCTGCAGGGAACTCAAAGTTTCAGTTAGAGTGTGTCTTCTTTGAATAACACTAACCACAGGTAAGAGAATGACTAGAGCACACACTCTAGACTGGAAAACAAATAAAGAGAAATATCGAAGAAAAAAAAAAGGTAGCAAAAACGGTTCAGCCCTTTCTGAGAATGAGGTTGAGGAAAACTGGTTTCTCCTTGCCCTGATAGGCCTAGTTAGCATCGCTGCCAGCAGGAGCCCGTGAACTTTAACTGACTTTTTGTTTTGCATTGCATATACCTGTGATTACAAATCTATTTAGGTTCCCCACTGCTATTTGGTCTTAAACCATGATACATACCCAGCTGAAATATTTTTACACCCACGAAGATGATCCAAGGGCTGGAGCACCTCTCCTGTGAAGACAGGCTGAGAGAGTTGGGGTTGTTCAGTCTGGAGAAGAGAAGGCTCCAGGGAGCCCTTAGAGCCCCTTCCAGTCCCTAAAGGGGCTATAGAAGAGACGGGGAGGAACTCTTGATCAGGGAGTGGAGCAACAGGACAAGTGGATAATGGCTGTAACCTGAAAGAGGGGAGATTTAGATTAGATATCAAGAAGAAAATCTTTGCTGTGAGGGTGGTGAGACACTGGAAGAGGTTGCCCAGAGAAGCTGTGGCTGCCCCATCTCTGGAGGGGTTCAAGGCCAGGCTGGATGGGGCTTGGAGCAACCTGGTCTGGTGGGAGGCGTCCCTGTCCAGGGCAGGGGGGTTGGAACTGAATGACCTTTAAGGTTTCTTCCAACCCAAATCATTTGATGACTCTATGTCACTTACAATTATGAAGCTCTCCTGCCTCTATGCTGTGGATCAGGAACTTGAAATTTTATATAGGAATGTCTTTTGGGATGCTTATTCCTATGAAGAACCATATAAATTTGACCAAGTCCTGCCTTCTGAGCAGTTCATTTTGGCACTGGAGAACTAGTCTGGTTTGGCAGCTCTACTCCATGCAGACCCCCACCAACCATTTGAGGCTTGGAGAGTGATGCAGCTGGCCATCTGTGACTGCTCCTTGCCCTTGGGGACCAGCATGGTGTTGCAAAGGGGCTCAGCTCAGCTGCCTCAGTTTCTCAAAGGGCCTCCTGCTCTCCCCTCTTTGTTGAGCTGATGAAGGAAGAAGGAGGTTGCCTGAGATGAAGGTGGAGGGATGCAGAGCGAGGTGGGTGCAAAGACAAGTTGGAAGCAATGGGAACGACTGGCTGGGAGCCAGATGTAAATGTGTGTATAAGTGTGTGCACGCACATGAACGTGTGTAATTAAGATTAGTATTACAATGCAGATACAGAACAGTGGGGAGTAAGAGGAGGGTGAATTAATTGCATGGAGAACCTCAATTCTGGCTCCCCTAACTTTGAAGTACTGCAACTCCCAAGCCTTAACGATCTTTTAATTTATACTTTAAATGATAATTTACCTCTTTGATTATTCAAAAGATGGGCAACATTTTACACCAACACTTTACATTCAGGCAAAGTAATTGAAAAGATGCAAATGCTGTATTGAACAGATATGCAGAACGCTCTTTGGAGTTAAGCACAGGTAGAGAGAATAAGCATATTAATATAGGCAAAGCTTCACTAACCACACTGTTATTTATATTTTAGGCACTTAGCTCATCATGAGGATCAGCATTCTCGCCATTCGAACATATTAAAGCTACTGGAACAGTTCAATAGCACTATGAGAGAACTGCAGATAGAACAAAGATAGGGATGAGATCTGTGAAAGTTCTTCAGAAAGACCTATGCTGTTTCTGCACTTCTGTACTGCTGCAGTACTTCAGAAACCCCTATACTTTGGGATGGAAAGAAAATACATCTTCATATCACTTAGACTCGCACACATCTCCCACACCAAGGAAAGTCTGAGGCGAGTACTGTTGAAAGAAAAAAGCAGTCGTGCAGTAGTGTCTTCTGACAGTCAAAACCAACCTTTTGCAGGGAAAATGATACAACACCTTAGTTTGATCTTATTTTAGGTCTCCCAAGGACTGTGGCAGTCCCTTTACCTTAGGTCAATATGCAATTTTTACTTTGGGAAATCAGCATCGTGCTACTCGTACACTCGCATGGGTTTGGTTGTTACCAAATGGGGTTCCATTGCAATGAGCTAACTAGATATTGCATTCTATAAAAGGTCTTGCAGAGGTTTGTGCAGGGATCCTGGGTTGAACAGACATTTTTCAATATGGCAAGGATGACATTACTAGCCCTGGGATTTCTGTCTGGAAAAAAAAAATCTTGTTTTTTTCATAGGAGACACTAAAACGTGTAAAGCACAAAGGCATGAAGTAGGGAATCCAGTACCGTGCTCTGGAAGTGGAGCACCAAACCCCTCCTCATCATCAGACATGTATGATACCACCTGCCTGTCAAGAATATTGCTGCATTCCCCTTACAAAGTACACAAATCAATTCAGTTATAAGTTAAACCAAAGATTTACCAGAGGAAAGGCTGACGGCAAAACAGCACAGCATTTAACACAGGCCTTCCCCGCCAACTTGGCCCATCCAAAGCTTGTATATCTAAAAGGGAAGTTTTGTTTTTTAAAAAAATCACACTTGCCTCTTAGACCCAGTCCATTTGAGGTAAAAACTCGCTCACTTATATAGGTGATCAGCGCTCACTTTCCTCAGTTATGTCTATTTACTGATGGATTAGAGTATTCCAGGTTTCAGCTCCACCGCTCTTCAGACTATAGCACTTACACTAAATGCACGCCTGCACTGGAGAACAATTTGGAAATTAGGTCACATATGAGCTCACAGCAACACAAAATCTCCTGTTTGCCCACAGCACCTATGGTAAAAAGTACAGACTGTAAACGTTACGTTAAATTCAGCCTGGCTGTAAGACAGTAATTAGCTACTACTTATACACCTGGATGTAAAACGAGGCATAGGAATAAGCATTTTACCTGCTTCATGTAACTCACCAAACCAAAGAGAAATAGTAAGTCATTTATCTTAATGACATCAATATTCTGCCAAACGTAAGATAAAACTGCAGAGTGTGGCTAGAAAGTTCAGAAACCCATCCGAGCACCACGCAACAGGTAAGTTCTCATCGGCTATCGCAAAAAGTGACTCATTTACAACCGAGTAAGACAAGGTTTATAGGGAGAGCAATCTTTTTATTAGGCTCCGTGATACAGCTGCTTAGACCAATGGTTGAAATAATCCAAAGCTATTACAGACTTTGATTTTCTCCGTAACAGATAACAGAGTCTCACTTGCACTCTCAGGCAGTCGCAGCTACTAGAGCATTCATTAATTACGTGACACACACGGGACAAAGTGATGTCCCATGACTACACGAGAAACCAGTGGTGCAAAAATGAGTACTGGCACGACCCTCCTACACGAAGCTACATGTGGCATTAACACCACCTCTCAGAAAGCCCCAATGTCACAGAATGTGTAGGATCACACTCCAGGTAAGATCCTCGGTTCAACTCTTGCCCAGTTTTGCCTTACACAGATGACGGTGGTACCTGATGCTGTAGAGACAGGGGAGATATGTTTGTAAACCAGCTGAGGGTTTTCTGTGGTGGCGAGGAAGAGGGAAAGCCACTCTTTTTGGAGCACGGCATGCCTTGGCATGTGAGGTTTTGTTAATCATTCTTAATACCAAACGTTATTTTGCAGCCAGCTACCCATATTACGCACATAAATATGCACTGCTTAAACACAGATTAGCATGAGGTCAGAGGCAGATCAAAATAATATTAAAAACCCCCACCAGCTACCTCCTCCAAAGCCCCCACTTACTTCATTGCAATATGTGTGTGGGTTATTTTCGGCTCCTGTAACTCGTTAGTCTCCATTTGGCAACTTCTGTTTTTTCTCCCCCTTTTTATGGCACTTCGAAGGTGCGGGTTTATAGAGCAGTGATGTAAAACAACAATCTTTGAAAACAACCTAAATTAAGCATCTGTTCATGTCATTGAAAAAAGAGGGCAAAAAATCAGATGTCTTTTGCTTCTGATAGTATTTTCAAAGCCCACACAAATAGTGTGTGGGCTCTTTAATTTTCCATTGGATATTTTGGGGTTTACCCCCCAATAAAGGTCCTTTCATGGAGACTGTTATCCTTACAAGCCATATGCTGCACTCAAATATCTCAGCTCTCAATACTGCTGTTAAAATATTGTTTGCTTCTATCACAAAAGCAGTAAAAAATGCCAAGGAGAGTGTTATGGTACGGTACAGTGCAACACAAGCCCAACAAACACAAGTTCCCATCGTGCCAAGCAGAATCTGCTGTTAGGAGGTTTATTTAATGGCATTATATTGTTGCGTGAGTAGATCTTGCCCATTCAAAGAGTCAGTGCACTATCTGCCGTGGGCAATGAAGGTACCTTCACGGCAGGTGGGACTGTTTACTTTCATTGTACACTGCCACACTATGACATAAATCTATAGGGTTTCTATAAGAGCTTTTTCTGTGAGCCATACACTTAGCCCTCCCAAGTGACCTTCTGCCTGGCGTTGGGTTGCTGGAAGGGCCACAGCAGCTCCTCTGTCGAGGAATGACACTAATGATACTGCATGGTCTGGGTTGCACGATGGCAGCTTGCCCCTTCTGCGTAGGGGCACTCAGTTTGGGATTCCTTCCGTGCATTCATTGTGTCTTTCAAAAGAAAAATAAAAATAAGACACAGAGAGAGAGAGAGAGAAAGAAAGAAAAAATAAAGAAAGAAAGAAAGAAAGAAAGAAAGAAAGAAAGAAAGAAAGAAAGAAAGAAAGAGAAAGAAAGAGGGAAAGGGAGTAAGAAAGAGAGAAAGGGAGAAATAAATAAATAAATAAATAGAAAAAGAGAGAGAAAGAACTGTTGGGAGAAGGGAAAGAAAGAAAGAGAGAAAAGGAGAAAGGGAGAGAGAAATAAAGAGACAAAGATAAAAAGGGAGAAAAAATTAAAGGGAGAAGGGAAAGAGAAAGAGAAAAAGGAAAAAGACAAAGAAAGGGACAAAATAAGAAAAAAGAACAAGGAAAGAGAAAGAAAGAGAGGAACAAAGGGAGAAAGAGAAAGAAAGAGAAGAGAAAAATAAAGAGAGAATGAAAGAAACAAAGGAAAAAAGAGAAAATGAGAAAACGAAAGAAAGAGAAGTAAAAAAAGAAAGAAATAGAGAAGGAAGAAAGGAAAAAAAAAGAAGAATCTGAAGCTCTTTCTTTCAAATGGAGACATCCACGTGGTGGCCAGGGACAGGCAGCCGCTTGCCTGTTTCATGCTCTGCTGTGTTATGTGGCAATGCGATAACTTTGATCCCTGGGGAGGTGAGGCGGAAGTTGGTCTTCACCATTAAATTTTTTTATAGATAGCAAAGTCCATCCCTCCACCTGCATCCAAAGCACTGAGGCAGCTGGCAGAACAAAGTGCCACAGAAAAATAGTTGACCAGAATCTATCTGAAATTGCCAGCCTACAGGTGCAGTCTTGTTTTTCATCTCAGTTGCAGCAGTCCCTGGTGACTGTCAATGTTTTACTGAGGCTAATTAACCCTTTTTTTCTAGGATAGACCAGAGAAAAATACCACCCAAACCCCCAGCAATTTGCCACCCAAGCTTAAAATCACACGTGTAAAGAAATGCAATAATCATGCCTAGTCCAGAACTCTTTACAAATTAAAAAGGTGCTCCAAAAGTGAAAAAAAAAAAAGAGAAACAACAAAAGCATGGAGAAACTTTGCATCTTGGGATGGCTGAGGCTGTTCCAAGGTTAGCGTGTTACCTCCAACACCTGAATGAGGTGGTAAAGATAAACAGAGAAATCACCCACTGCTGAAGCACCGCCAACTCCTGAGCAGTTGTTGAACAAGGACTAGTAAAGCTGAACAATGAACTCGGATAAGCACTGTAGACAGGAAGTCAGGAAATATAAACAACTGAATCTAAAGATAAGAATTTGAGGACAGATAAGAATTCCCAAAGCTGCAGCTCGGCTGAGCCTGTCTACATTAAACATTCCTTCGGATCCTCAAGGAGAAGGGGTGGCCAAGGAGACTTAAGACTTTTAACTTTGTTCCTCAAAGGAGCCAGGGGAAATCCAAGTGATCCGTTCCCTGCAATGTGGTGCCTCGTGTTCCTTCTCTGTCTGGTTGTTCAAGTCCTAAACTATGGACTTCCACTACCCCCCTGAGGAGACTGTCCCATAGTCCCAATGCTAAGATTTTTCCATTTACATATAGCTCAAGTTTTGCTTCTCATTTTCATCTCATTCCTGCTATTTATATATTTATGCATTCGCCAATAAAAAGGAAATGTCCATCATAATTATTTGCGTGTTCCAAATATTTACCTCATTTTCACATCCTCTCTGGTTAAATGGCTGCCAGTCACCAAAGTATATTTAGTTCTCTGACAGCCTCCGTGGAAGCCACCCGCTGGTGGTGGCAGAGCTGTTTCAGATGCCTTCAGCCCTCCAGATCCAGACTCACCATGGCCAATGAGGGGGAAAGGTCCTTGACTCTTGATACAGTCGCCTGATACCTCAACAAACGCACTGGTCCTCTCAAAATACACTGGTCCTTTTTCCTTTCTCCAATCACACAATGAGCACGTGTCCAACTTCACTGGCAGAGAAGTTTCTTCCCTTGCAGAAAGTATATTTGGTGCAGGTTACCTTTCCCCACCACCACCACCCTCCCCAAATCAGTTTTTCCACAGTAACTTGAATTAGACCCAGCTCTGTTTTGTGATAAAAAAATAACACACTGACAGCTCCCTATGCACCACCGAAAGCCAATGGTCAAAGGTCAAACAGGCAGGCAACATCTGGGCTCATTCTGTGGTGTGACCACCTTAGGAGGAGAGAAGGGAGTATCAATTAAACATAAGGGAGATGATCACTGCCTTGCTCTGCTTTTCTGCCAAGAAAGGACCCTTCCGTGATTTCCAGGGTGGAGATTTTGGAAGGACATTCTGTGGCTGCTCCCCAGCTGGGACAGAACCCCAGCTCAGATCCACCAAAGTCCTGTGCCCTTGTGGCCAAGGAGGCCAATGGCATCCTGAGGTGCATCAAGAAAAGTGTGGCCAATAGGTCAAGGGAGGTGATCACCCCCCTCTACTCTGCCCTGGTGAGGCCCCATCTGGAGTCCTGTGTCCAACTCTGGGCTCCCTGGTTCAAGGGCAGGGAACTGATGGAGGGGGTACAGCAGAGGGCTACAAGGATGATGAGGGGACTTGAACATCTCTCTGATGAGGAAAGGCTGAGGGACTTGGGTCTTTTTAGTCTGGAGAAGAGAAGACTGAGGGGGGATCTGATCAACACCTAGAAATACTTAAGGGGTAGGTGTCAGAAGGATGGGGCCAGTCTTTTTTCAGTGGTGCCCAGTGACAGGATGAGAAGTAACGGGCACAAACTTGAACACAGGAAGTTTCATCCAAACACGAGGAAGAACTTCTTCCCTTTGAGGGTGGCAAAGCCCTGCAGAGGCTGCCCAGCCAGAGAGGTGGTGGAGTCTCCATCTCTGGAGACATTCCAAACCCACCTGGACACCTTCCTGTGCAACCTGCTCTGAGTGGACCTGCTCTGTTGGGGGCGGTTGGACTAGATGCTCTCCAGAGGTCCCTTCCAACTCCATATCATTCTGTGATTCTGTGAAAGCCTCTGTAGCTGTAAATAAAGCATTTTTGTTAAACAGAGAGTAAAGCACAGGTCTGAGATGAAAAGGACAAGGAAAGCTGCAGGAGGGGAAATGCTTGGTTGTGCTGGTATGGCAGGAGTTCAACGCTTGTGCCAGAGCTGCTGAGCCCTACCTGATTCACATCAAACAATCCAGGTCAAAACACCTCACCAGCCCGGAGTTGGGAGATTCTTGAGCTGCAGTCACATTCCTGGCCCTCAGCGAAACCGCCCACTCGAGCAGCTTCAAGGAAAGCGATGCCTCCGGACCTGACGAGTGGAAGCCAACCACGGGGCTGGAGCTGCTGGAGAGCCGGGCCGTGATGCAATGCTTTGGCAGCCATCGGCCGTGCCCAGAGCTAAGCTGGCGTAGCTGTGCCAGATGTGCCTTCCACATCCTGCCCTCTGAAGGATGATGCCATGTGCAGACTCAGGTGAGAAAGAGAAAAAAAAAAAACAGAAAAAAAAAAAAAGAGAAAACATCTCCCTGAACCCTGAAGATCCTCAACATAGAAAGGACACAGACCTATTGGAATGGGTCCAGTGGAGGGCCACAAAGATGATCAGAGGGATGGAACACCTCTGCTATGGAGACAGGATGGGGGAGCTGGGGTTGTTCAGTCTGGAGAAGAGAAGGCTCCAGGAAGACCTTAGGGCAGCCTTCCAATATCGGAAGGGTGCTACAGGAGAGATGGAGAGGGACTCTGTCAGGAAATGTAGTGACAGGACAAGGGGGTAATGGCTTTAAATTGAAAGAGGGGAGATTTGGATTAAACACCAGAAAGAAATTCTTTCCTGTGAGGGAGGTGAGAGTCTGGCCCAGGTTGCCCAGAGAAGCTGTGGCTGCCCCATCCCTGGAGGGGTTCAAGGCCAGGCTGGATGGGGCTTTGAGCAACCTGGTCTGGTGGGAGGTGTCTCTGCCCAGGGCAGGGGGTTGGAACTGGATGATCTTTAAGGTCCCTTCCAACTCTAACCATTCTGTGATTCTATGATTCCCTTGCCAATACAGCTCAAAAGCAAGTCTTGGGCATTTCATGGCCATAAAAATAGAAAATACAGTTGGAAGGCATCTCCAGAGGTCATTATATTCGCTCCTGTGCTTCCTGGCAGCGTGGAGCCTAAGAAACATTCCTGCAATAGATTAGTTTAACCTCTTCTTGCATGTCTTCAGCAGTGGTGACACCCAGTTTCTTCTGGCCTCTCTGTTTTTAACGTGCTGCCAACTCTAACCCTCACCTGTCTTTCTCACCTGTCTTCCTCACCACAGGTTGAGCCCGAGCCTTCTTTTTCAATCAGCAAAACACATGGAGAACAGTTTGCTATTTTCCTTTTTACAGCAATGTATTAATAAACAATCATACTCTAATGAAGTGGAATTAGATTTAGAAATCTCAGTCACTAGGAGCCTCCAGCTGAGGAGCAGTAGGGCTTGGTAATGTAGTATGACAAAACCTTTCCCCTGGCTGTAAAGGGCTCTTAAGTCTAATATTTCAGGATTTAACCGGATTTGCACTGTTAAATTGAAATTCCGCAACAAATGGAATTCTAGGCTTGCAAAATTACTTCCTCCCATTCATAAATCATATCACTTTGCATATATTTGAATGGTCAAACATCTATTTAGTCCCTGGAATGATTTGTTCTTTCATTAATGGAGACTAGATGAAAGCTGCAGATAACAGCTCGTGGTGATTGAATATAAAGCAAAAACTCCTTTACTGTACAGGATCTGCAGCCCAAGCACCATGGCAATAATCTAATGATGCCAAAACTTGGATGCCCTTCAAATGCTTCAGAACAATAGGTGCTGTCAACACGATCAACACGAGGTCCCAGCAACACAGGAGCCAGAGTCTGGAGTTACACTTATCCTCTGCCACCATGGGCAGCAGATAAGGGACATTTTACATGCCTTAGGGACATCCTGGGAATGCTGTGAAAGGAGAAACCTGGGCAGGGGGTTGATGCCAGTCAGGCCCAGCTTATTTGGGCTCCTCTTTTATATTTAGACCCTCTGAAATCCAGCTGTCACCGAAGCTGTTGCTAAAACGCAGGCAGAGGTGAATCTTCTTGGGATATTCCAGGGAGACCTCATAGCAGCTTTTCCAGTCCCTAAAGGGGTTACAGGAGAGATGAGGAGTGATAGGACAAGGGGTTATGGTTTTAAACTGAAAGAGGGGAGATTTAGATGAGATACCAGAAAGAAATTCTTTGCTGTGAGGGTGGTGAGACACAGGAACAGGTTGCCCAGAGAAGTTGTAGCTGCCCCATCCCTGGAGGGGTTCAAGGCCAGGCTGGATGGGGCTTTGAGCAACCTGGTCTGGTGGGAGGGGTCCCTGCCCAGGGCAGGGGGGTTGGAACTGGGGGAACTTTAAGGTCCCTTCCCACCTGAAGCATTCTATGATTCTATGATTCCAGAGCACTAAAGCCCAGCAGCTCCCAGCAAGACGTGTCCAGGAATGAAGCATGTAAATATTTACACTTGAAAAAATTCCATATTTTAAAGTTAACAGGGGTCGACCTGGGTAAGGAGCATGGGATGGAAGTTAATCACAAAATCACAGAACGTTAGGGGTTGGAAGGGACCTTGGGAGAGCATCTAGTCCAACCCTCCAGCCCTAAAGTTGCTCTACCACTTTGGAGCAGACGGTAGAGGAACAAGCTTTCCCAGGGCCAAGTGTGCAGCCCACTGTGGACAATACATTACACTGATTGAGTGCATTCAGCTGCCCCTTTAGAAGAAATGTCCAGCTTACGTTGCTTGCCACCAAACCCCAAATTATCTTAATGGCCAGTGGGATTATTCAACATATATGCCATAAAACACATATGTACTCAGTGGAGCATAGAACTAAAATACAGATGGAGCGAATGCATTTTACTTGCAAGCAAAAAATAATTTCTCAGACTGATACTCAGAGTAGATATGGTACCTTCAGAGGGATGTGGGAATGGGAAAGGGTGGGGAAAACAACCCAACCAAAACATGGTGTAGTTAATTTCCTGACTGCTATTTCCCTCGATTCCGCCAAATCATTGCATTCACTGACTACATTATCTCCTGAAGAGAAATAGTGTTAATTCTGAATCGCGGAGAAAGATTCCCCCATTGACAAAAAAATGTGAGACCATTGCAAACCATTCACTGACTGAGCTCACAAACGAAGAAAAATGCACATGAAAAAAGGCCAAGTTCTGCAAAAATGAGACATTTCCAATTGGACTAAATATGTTCAGTTTAAATATATTGCTCTGTGAATTCATGAACTGAAAGTGCATAGGTCAGGACCCACCAGGAATACTCCTCTCCTATCATACAGTCATAGAATCATAGAATTGTCTGGGTTGGAAGGGACTTTTCAGATCATCTAGTTCAACCATCAACCTCACTCTGATAAAAAACATCACTAAACCATCACTAAGCACTATGTCAACCCTGGCTTTTAAATACCTCCAGGGATGGTGAATTCACCATTGCCCTGGGCAGCCCATTCCAAGGCTTAATAACCCTTCCAGTGTCAAAATTGTTCCTGATATCCAATCTGAACCTCCCCTGGTGCAACTTGAGGCCATTTCCTCTTGTCCCATCGCCTGTGACTTAGGAGAAGGTACTGACCTCCCCTGGCTACACCCTCCTTGCAGGGAGTTGTGGAGAGCGAGAAGGTCTCCCTTCAGCCTCCCTTTTCTCCAGACTGAACCCCCCCAGCTCCCTCAGCCTTTCCTCATAAGATGTTCTCCACACCCCTCACCAGTTTTATTGCCCTTCTCTGGACACACACCAGCACCTCTCATGTCATGGTGTTGGTCTGCATATTTTCCAAAATCCCAAGTGGTTACAGCCTTTATTAGTCCTCTTTCAACCCAAAGATCCTCCTTCTTAATGAAGGTGTGCTTGCAATTGAGGTGAACACTGGAATTGCAGCGTGACCCTCTGATCTTTTGATAGGGCATTATTATCTCACGTACTGCAAAATAATCGTGGTCTCCTCAACCATTTAACACATTTCTGTTTTCTTACCAAACCAGCATCCTGTACACTAGACAGGCATTCCTCTTTGTGGGGGACAGCAACTTGGGTCCTTTCCTTGCCAGCTTATCCAGCACTTATCTTCTCTCTCTGTTTTGACAGTAATTATCATTTATCAATGCAAGAAACCTGAGGGGAAAAGTAACCTCTCTTTCCTTGCCATGGAACATACTCCAAGGCTTTGAGTTTTTCTGGCCAGACTCCCATCACAGATTTTTGGAGCTCCAGTGGGGCTTGCCCTACAGTCTATTAGATCTGCCAGGGGAGAGTGTATTGTAAAAAGTTGTAGTCTCCAACTACAGATGAATAATCCACCCTGACAAACAAAGGCCTTCTTTGGAGCTTTTTCATCTCATGGCTGATATTGCCAGCCCCCAAAATAAGATAATCGAAATTGGCTATCCAAGCCATAAGACTGAAAAACATTTTTAAAAAATACTTAAAAAAAAAAAGAAAAAAAAGACAACAATCAACCTCAAAACTTAGTCTCACCATAAATATGAAGTATTTGCCAACTACTTACTGAGTCATACAGGTACGTGACAGCAAAACTTTTAAGAGTCTGCCAGACAAGGAGGGCTTGAGGACTGTACATTGTCAAGGCAGTCTCACGCAAAGTAGCTCCCAGGCTGCCTGCAGGAGAAATATTAGTATCTCCAGCTAAAAGACAGGGAAATTGAGGGGGAGGTTCAATTTACCCAAGGCCATGCCATAAATCATCGGAACAGCACGATTAAAACTGAATAGCCATGGGCTCACAAGTTCTGGAGAAAGACTCAGGGTCAGGATTTTTTTTTTTCTTCTCCAGTTAGAGATTTATAACAGAGAAGATAATGAATAAACACTTTCACTGTCATTTTTCTCTCAAAGAGTGGTTGTTAAGCCCCAGCACTGATCTAGTGGGTCTTACATATGCTATTTTAGAGGAAGAAAAAGGCAACTAATAATAGTCCACACAACACAGAGAAAGAAAGGAAATATATGACCATCTAATTTACATGGTCCCAGAAATACTCCTTTTTGCTCTGTCACTCTGCTGTCAGATAAAACCAAGCTTGTCCACAAGAGAGAGAGAAAACATAACAGATGTGCTTTGTAACGACATCACGTTGGACACTGATCATAGCCAAGGGGCTGCCCAACCTCTTGCTTTCTGTAAAAACCTGTGCACAGTAAAGCACGGCCATCGTGTCTCCCATTCCTCACCTCTTTTCCACACTAACAAATCCAATTCCTTGCACGTTCCTTAAAGGTTTCTAAATCTCATGTCACCCTCCCAGCACACACACACACACACACTGCCGCTCCCTTGAACCCTCTTCAGTTTTTCTCCAGGTTCTGGGATGTCGTGCACGAAGCTAAAGCAAAGTATTCCTGCCGAAGCTTCACCAGCACCACTTGGAAAGGAATAATCATCTTCCACCTCACACATTTCATCCCTGCTAATATCAACACCCAGGTGACTTTTGTTTTCCAAACAGAGTGTGTTGTCGATTCATTTAGTTTGCGCTCGAACCTATTGCCTTTAACATTTCTCTGCAATAAAACTGAAAGGGCATTTTATATTTTTGCCTTTGGTTCCTTCTTCCTCTACTTTGCACAGATCTTACCAGCTGTTATGTTACTGATTCTGTCCCCTTACTTCCATTTTCCAAAATAATTTTTAATTCCAGCCGCCACATCCCGTAAAGAGCCTGCAAACTCCTGGTGTCACACACAAGTTTTATAAATACACCATCCAGCACGTTAATGGAAATAGTGAATAGAAGTGACAAAGAACTGACCTCAGGGACCCCACTTGCAATATCTCCCTGGTATGATAACTAAACTTGGGTAACTCTTTGTTGAATTCAGCTTTTCTTTTCTAATTAGTTATGCATCAACTCCTCGCAGCAGTTTCATCTAGACCATATTCCCCACCCCAGCTCCCCACCCCCCCGGCCTTTGTTTATAAAAAAATGTCATATGAGACAGTATCAAAAATCTCATCAAGATGAAAATTTGTCACACTTAATATGCTGTCTTATTCACTTAGACCAGTTATATGGCCAAAGGAGCAAATTCATTGGAGTATTCAAGATCAGTGTTTATCAAACAAGCATTTTTCCTAAAAAGTAGTCTTCAAATAATCACAGACATCCTCTGTGAAAAACTGCCAACATTGTCCACATTTCCTGTGACAACGTAATTACTATTTTTTTTTGGTTTGTTTTTTTTTTTTTTTTTTCCAAAATCGTTGTAAAATCACTGTTGGTACGTTTTATTAAACACCGATAAAACATAACTCGAGATAATTAATTAGCTCATTGAGTATCTGGACAAGAGTTTCAGATTAAAAGTTAACTAATCTGATTTCAGTTAAAGTTCACAAAACCAGGTGTAAATTAATCCCAAGAAGATGGAAACAAATAATAATTTCAACATCTTTTGACGAATCATTTTCTTGCTTGCTTTCTTTGACAGCAGTAAGATTCCAGATCATGGCTTTAAATTTAACGTGGCCAAATGCTTTCTACCCGATGGCAGATACTTTGGCACCTTAGGGCAGAAGCAGCAAAACCCAGCTCTACTCACACCTTTCTACTCAAAAAAAGTCAGAATGACAGTGGCAAAAAAACCCAAAACCCCAACAAGCCAACCAGCCTAAACCAAAAAAGCCAACCTTCAAAAAGGCTGGTCCAAAACAAGGCAGTTCTATCAATATTTGCACAAATTTGCCCAGGAGTGAATAAGTTCTTTGAGTCGCACATGGCGTGAGCGCAGGAAGCCGTGAGTCACCTCCATCACCCCAGGATGGGTGGCCGGGTGGCCGTCAGAGAGAGAAGTGGCGTTGGATGCCCAGGCACCTGGCACGCTGCCACCCATCCCATTTCTCCATTTCAGCTGGGAGCTTTCCAGAGGGAGGGCAGGAGGCCAGTGGGGAACTGGGGGGTGTCTGGGAGGGAGAGAATGGCAGCAGCCCCTCAAATTGCCTGTCTTTCCAGGGGGGCCTCCATCCTGTGGGACACCCTGCCACACCCTGCCGCACCCAGCAGCCCAGAGACTACTCCGTGCACACCTCAAGCACTTCTCCACTGGTTTTGCACATGCTCTTTGTCTCTTTTCCTTTCCCACTGAACTCTTACTCAGCTGGCAGGATTCAACCTGAACCCTGCAAGACGTACATAAGCAACTCCAAGTCACAAAGGAACTCTGCACATGAGGGTAACCACCGTTCAGCTCCAGTTTCAGGCACAAATAAGTGCATCTTCAAGTTTGGAAGCTGTGTCAACCCACTGCCAGGTCCTAAGGAAGCAGGTATCTAAACTTAGCTGCTTCTAGCTCTAGGAGAAGACCTCCATGTTCCCGAAAAAACAGATACCAACAGTTCAAAGGAATTAGGAACGTGTTCCTTCAATGATACAGAGATAAGTTGCCAACATGCATCACCACACATTTGAAAAAGGAACAAAACTAGAACAAAAACAACAACAACAACAAAAGATACCTCAAAAACATTCACAGATGTTAAGGCGCTGCTCTCAGCGTGGGAAAATGGTGGAGTTCGAATGACTCAGTGAAGCCACCTCAGCCTACAAACAGACCCAACCTTGACAGTCTTTGACCAGTGTGTCAACCCCAACCCCAACACGCTGAACTAGTCACTCTTTCCTCTCCACATAAAACTTCTCCCCAGAATAAGCAACTTGAGATAAACTTTGAGTTTATCACCCCTGGGGAGAGGCCCAGTCTAAGTAAGTGCACCCATCACTTTGGCTGAAAGGGATTTCAGTCCTACAGCTTTCTCCTCCACACCTCCCAGATTTTCAGGCCCCAGGAGGAATCTCAGGAGTGATATAACACGACCATGAGCATTACTAGTCCTGTGTTGCCTCCTGTTCCACCAGCATGAAAAATACCAGCATCAAAACGCTCTCCAGATGAACTGCACTGACTCAAGCTGTTGGTAGATGACAGCACAAACCAAGCAGGAAACTGTGTCTTAGACCATGCCTACATGGGGTTCTGTCCTTCCACACAAAACCTGACCAATCACCAGAACCTGGGAATGGCCAGACATCCTTTCTCAATATGAATTCAGGCTACTCGGAGACCTAACTGGGGGCAGACAAGTTTGCACCCCTGTGGACTATGAACCTAATGTCAAAAACACTGCCTCAAGTGATGCCAGGTGCCCAGGTTTCCAAACATGACCTGAAAATCTACACCATTTCTGTTGCCAATGAGTACAAAGGGCAAAATGCCAGAGATGCTGAACTTGGAAGAAATGCCATTGAGGGCTTTTTCTGCTCTTAGAGAGAAAACCTAACCCTGACTGAAAGAACAGCAAGAAAAAACAGCAGCTGTAGCTACCACACTTCAACCAATTTTACTGCAAAAAGTGTCATTTAGAGACTCCACCTTCATTCCCTGTGCCAGCTTGGTGACGGGAGCGTGTCCCCAAGTCGAGGCCCTGCCCCTGCTCAGCATCAACCTGTAACCCCTCTCTGAGGACTATGTCCTAGGTCCCCCCTCTGGGGATTGACTGTGCCCACCACTGACTTGTCCTCCTGGTTCCCATCCAAACCTTTGGATGCAAGCAAAAAACCAGGAGCTTCAGGGTCTTCACTGAGAGTCCTGTTTCCGAGAAGCTTCCATGGGTGATTAGGACCTGCAAGGCCATATTCCTTCACTGGGCAGGAAGCCATGGGAGGGCCACGTGTGGCCCCATGCCTTCTCTCCGCCTGCTCAGGTCCATGCTGCATCACCCAGGAAAGATTCCCCAAGGTATTTATTGCACATCCTGCCTCAGTTAACAGAAAAGATGATTTTAGTCTGACCTCTGTTGTAACCTGGACCTGGTCGGCTCCAGTCATGCTGTTGGTTAAGCAGGAGGGATGGCAGGAGCCCTTGGCCACACCGCAGAATGCATTGACTGCCCCTTTTGCCCTTTCCCTGATGTCACATTTTCATTATGACATTATACCACATCACAATGGGGATTAACCATCCCCGTGTAAGCTTATTATGGGCTTATGCAGGCTGCTGGAGCTTGGCTTTAGATGACATTTATTTTAATGAGCCTGGGGTTGATGTCACTACTGCACCCATGAGTGTACATCCACACAAAGCATGAAAATTAATACAGAACATAAAATTAAGTTGCTTTATACAGCATCTACGCAAAGGTGTCAAAATCCTGATGACATACACAGGAAAAGAGAAAAAAAAAAAAAAGGCTGATGATGCAATGGCAAAATAAAAATGTTGCCGTGGAACTAAGGGAACATTTACAGTCCATAATGAAAAACCACTGCCAAGTGAGTACCACTTGGTGATGATAACTAATTGCGTTTACTCTGCACCGCTCACCTCCAGAAAACGGATAAGCAAAGGCTTAGCCTGCCTTGAACGCACTGAAACCCGCAGCGCAAGCGAGGAAGCCAAACCACTTACTCTATTTATCAAAATTTGGGAGGGGAGAAAGAGGAATTTTCTTCAAATGATACACTTCTGCAGTGCCAAACTGGCCATATATAGCTACGGATTAATAGCCAGGGTATTCAAGACGAAAGGTATTCCCAGAAAAAAAAAAAAGATGAAATTCAGTATTTCTTCATTTGAACTGAGGGCTGAGGTGATGAATACAGGGTGAGCAGTTGAACGCAGGGAGGATCTACTCTAGTCGCTTCTGTAAGAACTAAGCAGTAAGAGACATTAAAAATTTGATTTGTGAGAAACTTGTACTAATTCTCCTTTCACCTTACAGAGAGTTTTATGGGAACTCCCTCACTGTTTTGAAAGAAAACTGCGTGTCTTCGACATGGGCAGAGAAAGAAAAATACGGAGTGACAACGAAAGTTAAACCAGCACCGAGCGCCTCGGCTCCACTTCTTAATTTCATCCCCAAAGCACAGGGCTGTGGCCTGCACTGACTCACAAAACGCGTGAAAAGCGGCTCCTCGGTTGAACGTGTCCCCAGAAATTCATGAACTCCTTTTTCTGAACTCCCAGAGGAGTAGGATCTAAGCCAATGTATCCTGCAACAATTTCCTTTCCAGCTCGTACCTCTGCCTGGGCTGACTTTGCCACGGACACTCCATGATCTTGGTGAATGTGAGCCTGGGGCAAAAGTCCTAAATTCAGAGAAATAACAGTATTATTGGGTCCTCTGTCTTTGGGCTTTGTTTGGTTGTTGGTTTTTTTTCCCCCCTTTCCCCTCCACCCCCCACCCCATTTCAGCTATACCTGCATTTTATATGTGACTACAGAGTTTTCAAACAGCTATATCATAACAGTCTGTCGCAAGTGTATTGGGTGTTGCAGTTTGCCAGCCCTGTCATAATAAATTAATTACAGGATGTTGCAGAAATGGCTGAGTTCCAGCAGCAGCATCTTGCACAGTTTAATATAGCCCTATTTCCCCATTTCGATGTATTTGTGGTTAGATAAATCCTCAGAAAATTTACAGCTGCTGCACACTAGTTTATTATGCTCCCTGCCTGTGCAGGCGATATATGTGCAACAAAAATGTGATGTCTGCTCAGAGCATAGATTTTACTGATACTGCTTTACCGTCGTGGAAAATATTTTTCCGCTAAAAGTGGCATCTGCAGTTTTCTTCTGAGTATTTGCATTTGAGCACTAGGCGGGACTGGAGAACTTGTTTGCCGTGGCTGAACGCGGTGCAAATTCATTCGGCCCGACACAGCCCTCACAATAAAATAAAAAAAAAAAATGGAGTGGATGGAGTTTTAGATGAAACACGGAGCTATTATTTTATTGAGTGCAAGCTAGAAGGTTGTTTTCCCCCCAGTCTTTAAAGTTAGCGGATATTAATGATAAACTACAGCCGTGGTGTCGCTGCTGAAATCCCAATCCTTACTGGTTTTGCTGGAGCATTGAGTAAAAGGGTCTGTTGACTCCCAGCAGGACCAGGATTCCACATATTTGTGACACCGCTAGGAAAACAGATCCTTCTAGAGGGGAAGGCAGAAGGAAATGGCATACGACAGACCCAGCAAAGGCCAAAACTCTGGCCAAAGCCACTGCAAGCAGAGCACATCTACCTGTAAGAAAAGGATATCAAAGGTTCAAACCAGCAGCTGGGCTCTCGGTGTGAAATTCTCCTCTCTGCTCTGGCCATCTTGTGCCAGATGAAGAGGCTGGAGCAGAAGGAATCAAGGTAGAGTTTGCCTACAGCAAGAGTCAACAACTATAAAGGTGCTCGCTGAAGACCTGTGCCAGGAATCAGGGATCCAAAGCTCCAGCTGTGCCAACAACACTGCAAGCCTTGGATGAGATGGACCTTTCTGGGCTGTACCTCAGAGTTAGGACAGTGTTGAGTTTTCGGGAGAGACACAGGAGAATGAATATTCCTCATGGGTTTTAAGAGTTTATCCAAAAAAGCTCCTGGAAATAGCACAAAACTTAAATGTATTAAAACCCCAAATGGTTAAATAGCTTCATTTCTAAAGTCTAAAAAACAAGAGTGAGGCCACCCAAAGCTCTGCTGTTAACATGCCTTCTCACTGTCTTCTGTTCCTTCTTCTGAAGTTCCAATTTCTAATTGCCACATTCACGCAAGTCTCCCTCAGCCAGCAGTTTTCTTCACAAGCTGCTTATTTCCCTCTCTCAGACCCTCTCTGGCGTTTCTATTCCTTCTGTGCAGCAGTTTTGTTCCTGCTGCACGGATTTTTATACTCCAAGCAGTAAAACCCCTTGAACTAACACACCGTGTTTTTACAAGCGCAGGTGCACATCCATAAATTAATTGGCCTAAAACACTCCGGATCGGAGAGAACGCGAAGGGAAAAACCCCACAGTAGAAACTTGTGCATGAACCTGGCTCTCCACCGTTCAGAAAACACTTCTATCCCCAGCCATGAAATAGGCTGTGCTGCCCACATGCTAATTTCATACGTGCTAGAAAAGGATCATTAAAAAAAACCCCACCGCTCTTTGTGTTTACCAAACAAGTGGGGTTTTGGTTTTTTGTTTGGTGGGGTTTTTTTGGTTTTTTTTTTTTTTTTTGCTTTAGTCCATTCCCGCCTCAAATGAACTATTTCCTATTCACCTTCGCAATTAGAGCAGAAGGACGGAGTGAATGAAGCGCCTCATTATCAAGTTTGCATCCAGGGTCCCCGCAGAATGGCTACCATGCCGGCTATTTTTCATAGCTGTCTGCTTTCGCTTGTAACGGGCCATTGTTAACCCTAAATGATCCTGACATTCAATTCTGTGGCAGACAATCGGGTCCAGCCGGCAGATTTAGTTCACTAGTCAACAGAGACTTTGGGTTGTCATGTCCCTCTGTGTTCTCATTAGCCCTTGTTTGACTGCGATCCATCCCCTACCGCCTTCGGAATT
>VXBJ01003227.1:75508-88916 GCA_013400055.1 Nycticryphes semicollaris | reverse complement strand
AAAAAAAAAAAAAGAGAGAAATAAGAAGAAAAAGCAGGAAGATAAAAAGACAGACAATGGGGGCCAACACGTGTACATAGAAAACCCACCAGCTTCCTGAATAAGGAGAGAATATGCCCCGTTTGAAAAAGAATGTCTATCAGCCATAAAATGTTAACTCCTGCGTGGTTACAAACAAGGAAACAGCACCCTGCTTTAAAATAAAATAAAATAAAATAAAAAACCAAACCCAAACCAAAAGCAAAGTACTTTCAAATGAAAGACAGTTTTCAGGTACGTGTAGAAACAAGTGATTGTGAATCCACTTGTAGTAGTAAGATGAAAATACACACGGTCTATAATGAATTATGTTTTTCTGCTACTGCACAAGCAAAGAGGGAATGCCAAGAAGCGATCTTATTGCATAGTTTTAACAAGAGCAAAGTCTCTGTTTTTTAACTCTGCAAGTTGCAATCAAAAGCAGTTCAAATCACTCCAGGTTATTTAATAATTCAGGGCTAAAACCAACCAAACCAAACCAATCTGGAGGAGTTTAAGTAAATTCTCTAATTTCCAGTGTAATTAGTGGGTCTCTTCTCTTTCTTACAATCTCATACTTACGGCAAGAATTCCCATAAGGAAATGTGAGTGCCCTTCCTGAGTCTTCAGGGACAGATTATTTTCTCTCCTTTCTTCCAGGATGTTCACAACTATCTGGTAACTACCCTTGCAGTTTCATTTTCATGGAGGGCAGAAGCCAAGAAAACTGATAGACCTTACATGTCACTCAAAGCTTGCTTTTCTGGAACCAGACACACGCTACCCATCCAGGCAGGAATTTCAGGCCTCCAGAGCACCAGGACCAAGGAACAAAGCCATGGAAAGCCACACACCACACTGCAGGCTCAGACCTAGTATCAGCACAGGAAGGACATGGACCTGTTGGAGCAGGTCCAGAGGAGGCCATGAAGATGCACAGAGGGCTGGAGCCCCTCTGCCGTGAGGACAGGCTGAGAGAGTTGGGGTTGTTCAGCCAGGAGAAGAGAAGGCTCCAGGGAGGCCTTAGAGCCCCTTCCAGTATCTGAAGGGAAGACAGGGAGGGACTCTTTATTGGAGAGTGGAAAGGCAGGATAAGGTGTAATGGTTTTAAACTGAACTGGGGAGATTTAGATTAGATCTTACGAGAAATTCTTTCCTGTGAGAGTGGTGAGGCACTGGAAGAGGTTGCCCAGAGAAGCTGTGGCTGCCCCATCCCTGGAGGGGTTCAAGGCCAGGCTGGATGGGGCTTGGAGCAACCTGGTCTGGTGGGAGGTGTCCCTGCCCATGGCAGGGGGTTGGAACTGGGTGATCCTTAAGGTCCCTTCCAACCCAAACCACTCTATGATTCCATGGTGTCAGTGAAAAACTGTTGTGGATCTCTAGTTCAGGTTGACAGGACCGCTATGCTCTGCAAGGGTCCATGCACGAAAGAAAACCAGAATTTATATGCAGTCAGGCAATGTAAGTGTGGGGACTGGTTCCTGTGAAGACCGTGGAAAGCTGGATAAAGTGTCTTTCAGGATACTGGAGCCCTGGGCTGGAGAAGGGATCGAGAAATTAGATCTGGTACTTTGAAAAAACAAAAAAGCCTTTAATTTTTTTCAGGGAATAAAGGAGAAGAATGGACTTGAAACTAATGTAACCTTCAAAACTGCCCATGTTTATAATTTTTAAGATTGTTAGTTGAATGTCAGATTCATAGCCAGTCTAAAGCAAAACCTACTACATTGTTTCTAAATTTCTCAGATATCCTTAGTGTTAAAAAGATCAGTCCATCCAGTCGTGCCAAGCACAGAAGCACTCATCTGCTTGGAAATAAGATGTTTAATGCTCTGCTATCAGCCTGAATTGCTCCAGGAAAAAGCCATCACTCTCTCTAAAACTCCAGTTAAAAATGAGCACTATTAGGAAGGGAGCATCATCCAGCAGCTCTGCAGTGCCCAACAAGAATACAACATCTAAAAAAGTAACCACAAAGTCAAGAAGATCTTTCTGGAAGCAACAGAAAAGAAAAAAAAACCTACAGTTCTTGACCCTCTAGTCTGCCAATTGTTCATTTCTTTCTGTGGAACCTCAGAGGCAAAGTGTACCATGGCTCCTGCGTATGTAATCTAAACAGAGAGAAACCAGAATTGAGTAGGAGTTCATTTGCTCACTTTAGCATTAGTTTTGGTATTTTAAATTGGAACAAAAAAACCCCTTTGTTTTAGGACATGAAGCTTACCTATCACAGATTACAAAGCTCTAATGAGTAAAACTTATTCCCCTGTTGAGTACTATTGTCTGATTTTAATTTGGGGTAAAGTGAGGCACAGATGAAAGTTGTCATGGAACACACAGACATGAAGACCATATTGGAATCAGAATCCAGGTCTCCCAAACCTCAATTTTAGGCCTTGGGCAGTTTAATTAATTAAAATGCATCTATAGTCAATGTTAGTAGTTGAATGAAATTTGAACTTTTTTGTCTTGGTCCTGCTCCCCAGTATTGTTTTAGTAATTCAATATTATTTTTCTGTTGACTTAAGAGAAGCAGGATCAAGCTCTCATCGAGTGATTGAGTTAATACAAGCACACTGCCCACAACAATAATTTTAAACATTACTCATTAGAATTAGTCTGCTGAAATAACACAGATTGCTGGATTAGTTTAGACAAAAATCAGCCTATTAGAATATAATAACGTAGCATTGGCAGGGGTAGGAAGAAAAATCTTCTACTTCACACACAAAATCCTTGTTAATACAGTAATAAACTTGAGACTAAGTCAATGGCAAAAGTAAACACAAAAGAAGGAAATAGAATGCTACCGATACGAAATTACAAGGGAGTGCTGTGAAAGGAGTGACTCTAAGGAAGTAATACTTCCTTCAGCATTCATCACCTCGTGGTTCTTTGCCATACACAGTCATGAATTCACTTCACTTACAGTCAAAACAAAAACTTTTTTGGAAAATCCTATGTGAATGCTGTTGAAACAGGTTTTCTACTCTCCTTTTTGAGTAAAAAGAACAGAATCTCGACATTGTACTAATACTAGCATCAAATATGGACCTTTCAAAAGCACAGGTTGGTGGAACTCCTTTAGCTGCCACTATAAGAAGACTGATTTATAAAAGAGAGACTGTTATTTAATACTTACAGGTACCAAAACACAGACAATTATCCTTGTTTTACAGTTGGAAGATTAAAGTAGCCACTAAGGTGCCTAACAGAAGGTTCTTATGAACTGTTTTAAAAACCACTCATAGGGTTTTGTACATTCAAGCACAGCATTTCAGCACAGGTACCAAGGAAAGAAAAGCACACAATTAGAGACTGTCTTGGAAGAGCTGCATCCATCTAACATGGCAACTAACAAGGATTCCTAGGCTCCTGATTCTCCAGACTACAGTGCAAGTACGATACCTTTCTTACCTACAGAATTCCAAGTACGTAATGAGACAGGAACAAGATATTAGATCTTTTTGAAGCAGATCTCTCTCCCACTACCTTCTCTTCCCTGTCCCTCAGCCCACTCCTTGAACTACTTTTCCCATGCCAGTGATGTGAGTAAGCAGCAGCAGCACTGAAGGAACACACAGGTTCAGAGGCAGATGTAAGAATCACAGAATCATAATCACAGAATGCTATGGGGTTGGAAGGGACCCCTGGAGACCATCTAGTCCAATCCCCTGCCAGAGCAGGTCCACCCAGAGCAACTTGCACAGGAACATGTCCAGGTGGGTTTGGAATGTCTCCAGAGAGAGACTCCACCACCTCTCTGGGCAGCCTCTGCCAGGGCTCTGCCACCCTCAAAGGAAAGAAGTTTTTCCTCATGTTGAGATGAAATTTCCTGTGTACCAGCTTGTGCCCATTGCCCCTTGTCCTGCCACAGGGCACCACTGAGAAGAGTCTGGCCCCATCTTCTTGGCACCTTGCTCTTTAAATATCAATCCCCTCTCAGTCTTCTCTTCTCCAGGCTAAGCAGACCTGGATCTTTCAGCCTTTCCTCATCAGAGAGGAGCTCCACTCCCTCGATCATCTTCATAGAAGGCAGTGCAGGAGCTGGTGCAACAAGGGGATGAAGCAGCAGGAGAAGCACAGCAAACCAGTGAGTGGAGGCTGGGAAAACAGGCAGGAGGTGTGCAGTTAAGGAGGCAGTGGTAACACTTAGAAACTGAGAATGCATCTAGGACATGCTAATGAAGGCACAAACCACAGAATTCTAGCGTATGGAAGGGGCTGAAGGGGCTGTTGATGTCCTCTTTCCCCATATCTAAACCTCCTGTCCTCTTGTGACGCACGGGCAGGTCTCAATCACAGGGTGCTCCAAACAGCTCTGCGCTCCTGATTAAGCAAACGCAACATTCTAACAGGTACAGTATAAGCCGTTAAATTAATCCAGACTGCAGAGCTTAAATATTAATACCGAATTATTATTAGGGCTCTGTCTGCTTTAAAGAAAAAAAAAAAGTCAGATAATTATAATGAATATATTGCACTTTTCTGTTCACAAGAACAAATAGCGAACACCGTACAAAATACGAGCTCCTTTGTACAGTGCCCCTAACGGGGTTCAGTTTTGTTGCCATATTCTGATTCTCTACCCTTTGAAAGATGTAGCCCACCAACAGGAGGGGAGAACATCAGTCCATCTCAAGTTTCTCTTGCTGTGTTTACTTTCATAAGCTTCAGACTAGAGTAGGGCAGGCAATGCCTTTTGGTGTCTCAAGCTGTGAAAGCAAAGGCGCTTGCTCTATGGCCTACTCTGCACCGGAGAACTCTCCCACTGAAGCTGTTTCTACAGAACTTGATCTAATTAAAGATTCGTTGGATCACAGATGGCAAGAACGAACACGTCTCCATGTCTTTTCAGACTAGCCCTTAGGATGCTAAACTCAGTATTAAGATTGGATTTTGTTTCCTATTGCACAGGCCGCGGATAAAAGATTTATAGCAATGAAACATGGCGATGGCTCCTGTCAAAACTCTTCTCTTGAGTCAGGTTCAGGAGAAATGCTGTGATACCACACACAGTACACCCACCATTTGCTTTCCTGCAATTCTGTATCCCTCCACGTGTTTCCCCACAGAATGAATGAACAACTGGCAGGCAGCTTTGCTAGTGGAATTACATAGACTTCTTCTGCCATGACCTTCCCAGTCAAAAAACAATTAACTTACAGTTGTCTTTTTCTCCTCTCTCTGGTGTTTTTAAAGAACAAGCCTATCTAAATAAAATTCACCATATTGTAACCCTTCTGTCCAACAGTATTAGCTTAGCTGTGACTATCCAGGGCTCTGTATACAACAGCAGCTTTGGTGTAAATTTCTCCCTTTCCTATAAAACACCCCAGCCAAACCACTGTAGTGTTTAGGTCTGAGGCAAGACTCACCAGCTTCTCCATCCATGAAGACAGAAAGGACTTTGCCTTCTCTAGTCTTTGAAACTGCAAAACCCTGGGCCTGTCCAGGCTTAGGAGAGACCAGTAGGAAATCTGGTGGGTGAAAACCATAGTCATGGCTCAACACTGACTAATATTGCATCTCAGAAATCAAGTCAAATCAACTAGATGACTATTTGAGAAAGAAAGAGGAGGAGGAGTGGAGACAAGATACTTCAGGCTGAAGCCCTACGGTTTAGAAGAGCTGTTCTCAGTCTTGAAGCCTTCGCCTCTGGGAATTTATCTGTGGTTACAGATTTGCATTAAAATTTGCATAAAAATAGTTCAATCCTGTTCAGAAAGAGGCTATGAGGACCCAAGGAGAAAAACAAGGAGCAGCTTGCTTCTGAGAGCTACTTTAGTAATATAAGTGTCCTGGTTGGAGGTAAAATGAGCCAATTTTCTGTTTTATAATTTTANGAGCATTCCTGACTCCAGAGCTGGAATCCAGCTCCTGTTGGTCACCGAGTCCAGTCTGGGACTTTTCCAGATGCCTGCTGGTGACGTGATGATCATCCTGGGAGTCTGATGCGGTTTTGTACATACTGTTTGTTTCTTTTTTTTAAAAATTTCCTTTTTATTATTTATTATTTTATTATTATTTATATTTTCATTAAAGTAGTTTAGGGATTTTTTTCTATTTCTCCTAAATTTTTTTAATCCCTTCCTCTCCTCTCTTTTCCTTACAGGGGGAAGGGAAGGGCCATCACTTGTCTTTCTGATTGGTCAAAACCACGACAATAAATATCCCTCAATAGTACTTTTGCTTCTGTTTGACTGGTCCAGCTTAATTCTTCCTATCTTTAAACAGACTAGTCACTTACAGCAAATGACCGTGGATGTCACTTCATCTGCACTTTTTTCCTCAATAGACATTAATTTGCTTATAAACCAGCTACCTTTTCTTTCAACGACTCAAGTTATACTATGGAAAGAGGCGCAATCATTTTTTGAGACAAAAGACATCAGGGAACCCAGGGTTGGTTTTGGAGTTGAAAATGAAGGAGCTACCAGCTTACAAATAAAGTAGCACCACACGCACTTAAGGGAGAGTAGAGTAATTAAATCTGAACATTGTTGTGGGTCTGCAACCTCTCTCAACCTTGAAAGCAAACACACCTCATGATGTGTTGAAAGTCTCCAGCTCTATTCACTGCAAGAGTTCCACTGTATGAATTCTTTAATGGTTCTCTCATTAACATTATCACACCTTCCTAGTCCCTCCTCTTCCTAAAACATACTCACTGAAGTGTTCCCCAGTAATCTGAAGGAAGGTAACCATTACAGGAGAAAATAGAACCAGCACAAACTATAAGATGAAAGTTTTTGATGAATCTAACAGAAAAATTTCTAAGCTAGCATTTTTTAACTATTTTTGAGCAAGTTTTCTATGCTTTATAGATTTGCCAATCAAATAAATATTAATATTATTTTCATTTTGATCTAATAATTTCGATCTCTTTCAACCCGATTTTTATCTACTAAATAAGTATTATTAAGGAAATAAATAAAAACCTAAAAATGTTCTGAGCCCACAGAAACACCCACATGGAAAGAGCTCAAGCCCAAGGGAAAAGCATCAACTGCTTGGCAGGTTTGTTTCAGACGCACCAGGCTAAGCATTCAGAAAGCCTGACAACAGCCTACTCTAGGGGAAGAAGAGCGAGAAAATGAATTATTTATGCAAACAGTGATAATCCCAAACCTTGTTTAAATATACATGGAATCAAGTTTTGATGATCTCTGGACAGATTATCCAAATTGTGCAATAATAATGTTGTTCTTGAAGGTAACCCTTTTCTTTTCACGCTAATGGTTATTATTTTACACCTTAGCAGCATTTTCAAAGATGAAGATACTAGAAAGAGAATTTTCTTAACACTTTTAATGGACATTTTAAATTCCTGTTTTGTTTTTGCCTATCGCTACTTCCCACTGCTCTCAGGTAATGTAGGGCTGAATACTCAATGATCAGATTCCAATTAAATATACTTTATAGGGTGAGTGGTAGGCCATCTTACATTATGAAGCATATTCACAAGATGAACAGCAAAACATTTCTGACCAAAACAAAAACCAAAAGAAAAAAAAAAAGGCACTCTATGGATGTTGAAATGTCTCTGATTTGCCAAAATTTTGCAAAACCCAAATTTTGGTTTCTAGTACCACCTCATCTGAATTCCTATCTTTTCTGCCATCAGCTCAAGGAACCTGAGAGCAGCACATTTACTGGAGCAGCCAGATGGCAAGTTCATCTCTATTTCTTGGGATTCTTCATCAGTGCAGGGAGAACTTCACTCCATGAAATTTCTATTGGCAGTTTAGACGTGTGTGTTGTAATTAAAGATGATTATGACCTAATTTTGTGGCTCAGGAGTTAAGTAACTCATAAGGCAGGAAAACAATGTTTGCATGAAATTATTATGTTATGAATGCAAAACTGATGGTAGAAAGCATTTTGAAAGCAGGTTCTTTGAACTACAACTTTTCTTTTTTTATTATTTGCAAAGATTAATATTGGATCTTGAGTATTACACCCTCTTCTAATGTTGATTCCATTTTATTCACTCATCATAAAATTCTGTAGATTAGCTAGATATGCATTTATAATATCTGCAGTTGGAAACCTATTTTTAATTAGACTGGTATTCTCAGTAATGAAAACCATAGTAGTATTCTACATTTTAAGTGCCCTATTTAGTCTCGTAGGGTAGCAAAATCTCACGAGTAACTGCTACAATGATTTTCACAGCAACTGTGTTTTTGCAGTCTTTAAGCTAAATATTTAAGTATTCCCCCAAAAAAAACCCAGAAAGAGCTACAGGTCTAGCAGACCTGGATATAACTCAGTATTTAAGAAAACATGCTCGTGGCCAAAACCCAAACACAAACTAAAAATTCAGTTATATTTTACTGCTTGTGGTAACAATTAGTTATTCAATAAATATTTGTGGATTTAAAAAAAAAAAAAGTTTGTTTTCTGTCAAAGCAAAAAAAAAAATCATAGGGTATTAAAAATAATGATTTTTCATATTTCCCATGTAAAAGAAATTGGCGTTTACTTTCATCAGCTCTAATAGTGAAAAAAAAAAAAATAATGAAAGGAATAGGAAGAAAAGTTGCTGTGTCACTGCTGCAACACAGGAACTGCCATAACCGATCAGCCCCCTCAGTGGTCGTCTGAGCAGTTTGGTCTCAGAAGTATCTGGTATTGCCTAAAGCCAGAGCACTGTAGAACTTTCCTTCATTATGATAAAGAGCTGAATGAAAATGTGTTTCTCCTATGAAGCACCCTGCAGCTTTTCTAAAAACCACTGCACTTCAAGGCGTCACAAGTCTTACACGGAGATTGGATTCATCATTTGATTCAACTCACTGTCTTCTTGGTGATTTACACGGTGCTTATGTAGCTTGAAATAAATAAATAAATAAATAAAATCACCCAGATTTGTCTTTCTCAGTCATTTAGATGCTTTCAGAATCTCAGCCTTTACCTCAGCCTAAAATGTGTTATTAAAAAAATTAATCCCTGAGCACCTAAGTTTCTTAGTGACTTGCAGCAGTTCACCAGCTTAACTAAGCACAGCATAAACACAATTTCCTTCTACCCATATTAGATGTGTTCCCTTCCAGCTTGATGTCACCTGATCTTATCCAACAGCAGACGTGGGGGAAAAAAGGAAAAGAAAAAAAGAGTGCATCCAATTCACCTCTCTACTTCAGGTACTATTTTGTATACTCTTTCAGTGCCTATTCTTTGCTAGTTTGATCTTATAAGTATATACTGTTATACCACTTTTTTTCCGGGACTTGTAAATGTTCCATTACTTTCCTCTAGACTCTTCATGATTTTGCAGAGCCCTTGGATACTGTGCAAGACAAATCCCAATGTATTTACTTGGTTTTTGACTGTTACTGTACACTTTATTCATGTCTTTTGAATATCTCTATGTATTATATAGCCTACTACAAAATCCCAATGAATTATGACATATGCAGTCAATTTAATTCAAAGCACCAGTAGAACCAAAGAAAATTTTGATGAAATATTACTATTCGGTGTTCCAATAAAGGTGCTGCTACTAGTAACACAACAGCTATGGATAAAAAAGCATGTCAGCCAGAGACATTCCAGAAAATATGTCATCAAAACTAATCAACTGTTACTTCTCACAAAGTTGAATAATAAATACTGGTTGTAAATGTTAGTAAAATTAGTGCACATAAAAGTATTTTGAATCAACTAGATTCCTACTAGATTGAAAGAGAAAGAAAGATGTGGATAATAATCAAGTCTTTAATGAGAGTATGTACCTCAGCCTTTCTCCCTTTTCTAATCTGGGTATGAGTGAAACTGGGTGAGTACAGCAACAAATTCCCCCTGTGATACCTTCCTTGCCTCCAGCAACATAGACAACAGATGAAAGAAATCTTCCTGCTTTCCAGTAATGTTCTAATTTTTCCTATATTTTTCTTCCAGTCTGCCTTTATAGGAGTATCTGGAAGTAACGCAGCACCCTTGTCTTTCTTGAACAATGGCTTGGCAATGAGTTTCTCAGCTAGAAAGAGGTAAAAGATACTTCAGATTAACTATTATTACTCAGTGTAGTGATTAACTTCGTTTTTCAAGCATAGTTAGAAACAAAACACTTAGTAACTCAATTTATAGCAGTTGGCTTCAGCAAGGCAGCTGGCTTCAACAACACTGCCAAGTGAGTAATCATCCGTACTCAATATTGTATTAAATGCTACCTCTCTCTATTCACCTCTTAAAAACAAAAGACACACACACACATAAAAAGGCTAACAGAAGTAGCTCTGAGTGTTTTAACCCTAAACATTGTGATAGATATTATATAGACTAGATAAATCATCTGAAAGAAGACAAAATTTTAACTAAGCAACACAGCGCATGTTTTGAGGCTTGTAAATCAGACGCAATTATTAGATTCAATTTTAGAAAAGCAGATGGAAGAGTCACATCATCTGAAAGAAATCTGAACCAAAGTCACTTTTAAAGTAGTTCTGTTAGTACCACTCGACTAAATGAATAGCTGCAGAAAGCACACTTAAGGATACAAGCATTTTGGAATAGAAAGATTCTTAAATTCTAATAGGTTTTGAACTAATTTCTATTACTTTATTTCGCTTACAAAGTAACCCATGTTCTAAGACAATCATCAGTCTTACTTCACAGAGGGGAACATAAACTAGGTAAAGTTTCTAATCTCTCATTGTCTGGAGAAGTGAGAGTTATTTGGGCTGCTTTGCACACAGCAGGATCTCTTAAAGGTGGGAAAAAAAAAATCAAATAAAGGTCAACTCCCCATTTTTTTCTTTGACCAAAACCTGGCTGCTCTTTCTCTGTTCTCCTGTACGCACAGTGTTCCGACTGCTAATTACAAATCACAGAAACAGGAACGCTTCTGCCTGCAATATAGTATGTAAATGAAGACATAATGCCATATACAACTGCAACTCACTGTGAGAATATACTGGGAGTGGGGAGGTATTAGATATAGTCAAACCCAAAGTCTCTCTTTTCCTTTGCTCCTCCAGATTCTGAAGTCTCTAAGGTCCACCCTCCAGAGTAAGAATGATAGTCAGGTCGGGTTGTGACAAATCCATTTTGTTTCTTCAACTATTAATCACACCAGGTAGCTCTGACAGAGATTTCTCTAAAACTTCGAGTCACTGGGAGATTTGCCACTTATTGCGATGCTGCAAAAGTAGGCAAAGTAGTTAATTGCCAGAGGATGAAAAGGCTGGTTTCGCACGAGATACATGTTGGACACCTGCTGAAAATCTACCTGCTTGCCTGGAACAAGGTCTACACATAAATTATTCCAAAGAGTATCAAAAGTTAATGCAGTCCACCCAACACACAAAAGATATACTCTGCCACTACCTACAGAATCCACCCTTCTCAGCTTATTACCTTACGTAGTGTTGGAGCACCTTCCTCTGCTTCTGTTAGTCCTTCAGGTAGGAGAGGAGCAGAATCTGGTACCAATTCTGAAGGTTGTTCTTCGTATTCTTCTGAAAACAAGATCCATAAATCAGCATCGAGAAACATGAAAGAATTATGAATGTATCTATCTCATGTGAACAACCACGACATTACAATCTAGCCAAAAATGGGATGTGAGAAGTGTTGGAAGCCAAACTTTGTATAAGAATTTCTGTTGCCTATTAACTTTTATTTATATTAATAAGCTTAGATTTACATGTAATTCATATATAGGTTATTATATAAAATAAAAACAATCAAACATTGACCTAACAACAAAGCCCACACTGACAACTAATACTTAACGAAAGTATCCTGTGCATTTCTTTTGATTCAGCAACTGATGTAAGAAATTATATACCGGGGCTTTGTTGCACAGTTGGACAACTCCCTCAAAAACATTTGGTTTTGGTTTTTATATTTTATTTTACTTAGTTTGGGGATTTTTTTTTTGTTGTTTTTTTGTTTGTTTGTTTGTTTGCTTGGTTTTTTTTTTAAGAACAGGCCATTACTGAGGACTCTTCCTACAGACTGCTCCCTGCCTTATTTTGCAAGGAAGAAAGGAAGGAGAAAATGCACAGGATGTGCAAGGGGAATAGCTAAGCTAACTTTAATTACCATCACCAATTTAGGGCAGCGTTATGTTCAAAATCTTTTCAGGAAAGAGGCCTAAATAGTGGACTTCACTTGAAAGACAAAGGGAGGAACTAGAAAATGGCGGGAAACATCTTGAGAAATGTTGGGTTAAAAGATTTCTAAACACCAGTATAACTGATAGTTTGATAGTTTAGGAAGGCAAATGAATTTCTTGTGGCATTCAACCACACACTACATCCAGAAGCTAAGTACTAACAGCTCTCAGGACACTGAACAACTTTGTATCAGTTGACACACATTATTTCATACGGTTCCCACGTTATTTGTTCAGATCCATTTAGGTTTGTTGGTATTAGTTCAATCAAAACTTTTTTAATGATGAGGACCTGGTAGCAAGTTCAATGCTCAGATAGGACATTTAAACATTATTTTTAAAACTTCATACTGAAATCCACTTATTTGGAAACTGAGGGTTCTCCATTACAATAGAGTGAAAATAAAGAGTTTTTACAAAAGTAACTGGTTAGATCTAACAGAGATTGCCTAAGAAAAACCTAAGATGTGTGTGAAATGCTTTGGTGTGTCCTGAAGCCTTGCCAAGGTAGGACATGAACCAGGTGGCTCTATGCGAGATGGGGAATCAGTCCAGTTGAGCGATAATTAAGGCAGCACTACACAAGCTGGAACGTTTAACTAAGTGCCAATGCCTTCCTAAGTCAGGAATGTCAACCTGCTAAGTGGTTAGCCAACTTGATACAATTTCTGCATCACAATAAGTCATCATTAAGCCATCTGTGCCTTACGTGAATTCGTATCTTCAGAACAATCAGCCGTACAGCACGGTAAAATCTTGGACCATCAGTTAAACCCACTCCAGTATACCAGGAAGACAGCAGTAAACTTACTTTCACCAGCCACATAATTAGCTGGAAAATAGCCTTGCTGTCCATTTGCTAGGCTGCCAAACCACCAGTTATCATTATCTTTGTACAACACTTGGATAATGTCACTGCGATGGATGGTTAGCTCATCTGATCGATGCGCTGTGTAGTCATAAAGAGCCACTACCTAAAAGAGAGATAAGAGCACCACAGCTTTATCACAACCGTGCCACAGAGAAAAAAGCGCAACATTCACTTCCTCTTGCAGAAAAGCAGCTGAAACCAAAGCTGCACTTTGGTAAAAGCTGAGGCCGTCTCAAGTTTTGCTAATGGGATCAGGGGTGGTGGGAAAGCAGCAGGAGAGGCAAGATAAAGGACTGTGGGATTGTAGAAATGGTTAAGAACATTCAATTCACTAAGATTAGCTTCAAAACAGCAGCTGTTAGTTTTATAAGCAATTTACTTGTGAAGCAAAA
>VXBJ01003227.1:44307-75409 GCA_013400055.1 Nycticryphes semicollaris | reverse complement strand
GAAGAGGGAGGGAAGAAAAAGAAAACCCACTTCATACATTCACTTTCTCAGAACTGTTACCCCACCTTCAGATCCCATTCTGCCTGCGCTCCTGAAGCATCTGTGTGCCAATAAATACTTCAACAGCACGACGGTTTTACAGAAGGAAACATTTAGTACAAAAACATCACTGCAAAGTTTTGCTTTGATGGCCCCACTTTTCCTTTTTGTTTAGAATCGAGGATTTGCATACACAATTTTATGACCATTTGCCAAAAAATGCGTTTATATTCCATTTCACGTAATAAATCCATTTGCCAGTGAAAGACAGCGCATCTATAATTTTCTGGAAACAAGTACTAGTAGTGGTCAGCACGATGCATACTACAGAGAATACATTCCCAGAAGCCTGCTTTCTACTCTGAATATGAAAATATCAAGTATAATTTCATATTGATTTCCTCTGCCCTTGGAAGGAAAAAATCTCTCCTGATGAATTCTGAGCAGAAAACACTGCAAACAAGTGAACTGAAAGAGTAAGGGAATTGCTCACTTCCCTCAGCAGAAGTGAAGTGCAAAATTCCGACCTATTTTACAGGAGGCACACTGCTTCCCCACCTAGAATCTTTATCTCAGATTCCTCTATGAAATTCTAAGTAGAGAGGTCAGAATCAGGGATCCTTACGGGTAATAGGAGGTTACAGGAGATTGAAGGAGATAGTTAATATGAATATAGAGATTTGGAGAAAAAACTTCCTTTTTTTTTTTTTTTTTTAATTACTGGTGCATGCATCTAAATCCCAAGACTGCTGAACTGTGCAGTGCTTTTTATATTTGTATTTTTATTTTGAGTTAAAATCACCTGTGAGTTATGTGGGTTAAACTATAGCCAATGTCACTTGCATTTTCACAATTCCATGTCACCAATTAAACAGATTAAATCAGTTATGAACGGGAAAAAGATGGAAGCGATCCTACCACTGGAAATTCTAGGTGGTAATTTGTCATCATCAAAGACTTAGTGCCACACAGTTCTCAGGAGATGGGAAATTTACCTAAATTAAAGTAATCCTGAACTTCCATAAAGAAGCTAAACAAGGAAATATCCTTCATCATAACTCTCCTCCCTGAATTAAGAAAGCCAGCATAATAATTACAGGGGATGCTGACAACACGGAAATGTGAAATATAGAACAGGACCCAATTAAACACACTAACGAGCCCCATAGAGAAACAGTAGAGAACTGGAAGCTCGCACGATCATGTCCAGTAAGGGGTGCTCTAACGGTGCCCACTTCAGTTTGGTTTTTTTTTTTAAAGGAAATGAACACTAATTACTTGGCAGCATGAAAACCAATGAAAGGCAGAGCAACAAATAACTTCTTTTTGCAGTGCCTTTTTGTGAGATAGTTCTAATGGAAATGGTTTGGTTTTTTGGATAAAATTACAAAAAGATCAGTAAGATGGAAACACGGCCAACAAACAGTTCAAACCAATCAAGCACATGTCTCCCATAAATAAGAAACTTAAAATACCACTGTGTCCAATAACACAACTGGTTTAGCAGGTCTGATGATTTCAATAAAACGTGGGAATTGCCATTATATTCTCTGGGGACGTATGATCAGAAAATGACCACAAGAGGATACAGGAAATGCACCTCAGGACCAAAGAAGAAGGTAAAACACGATAATGCCCAACACAATGCAATTTCTTCAGCTGTGATATTCAGCCTGGATCGATGTTCAAGCGAAAAAACCCCAAAACAATCTAGATGCACCAAAGTTTTACTAAATTATTTTTCGAGGGTGATCTAAACCCAGCAGTAACGTGCTTATGCCTGTTACGAACGCGTTCACAAGAATTTAAAAAGTCTAGGGTAGGAAAAAACCAACCGTGGGATCACGCTAAAAAACAATACGAAGAACACGCTTTCAAAAGCACAGATAAGAGTGTAACAGGCACAGAAGACGCTGCAAAAAATGACATAATACTTACTGTCTCTTGCCCGAGCGGGCAATTGCTTCCTCCTCTCACCCCCAGCGCAATCAGGCAGTCATCACTCTGGAAGAAGAAATTTTTGAAAAGCTTTATTATGAAGCATTTTGATAGAAACTACCATTTTGTGTCTATTTGTGTCTACTTTAAACGGTGAGAATTATCTGCAGTAAAACGTGTTTTTTAAAAAAAGAAAAAGCAGAAGTGATGTTAAGCAACACCGAGTAATATTGGCCGCGTAGAGAGTTCGAGAAAGATACTAAAGCCGAGGTGGGGGAAGACAGTGGATGGATGACTATGCAGCCTAAGTGTGTTTGCACTGCAAACACAGCAGTAGATGTTTGAGAAGTTGTTGCACTGAACTTTCCCTCTCAATCAGCGTGCAAAGGATGTCCCTTTCATGTATCGGAGAATTTCAAGTTGGTCTTAATAACCAATACTTTCTGTTTAATTCTAATTGTTCTGTCTTGACCACTTACTCTTACGATTTCCACCGAAGTCAAAGGAATAGAAGGGATCTAAGGCAACAATTAGGATGTGCCTGTACCTAGAGCATTTGATTTCTGTCAAAACAATACAATTCTTCAGTTGAAAGAGGATTTAAAACAGAAAAAATTATGAAAATTAGCAGAGGAACAACAAATTGGCACAAAGGAAGAGATGAAAGTCTTGCTGACGTTACTTAATTTTTTTCCTATGGCCTGTTTTCACCAGCTTCCCCTAGATTTTGTGTGCCTCAAAGGATACAAACTCCAATCCAGAACAGAAATATTACACAGGAGTTGGAATATTTCAGAAAAGCAGAATCAAATGTGATCTTTGTGAAGCAAACAACATTCCCATCCATAACTGATTGTATCACATTACGAACAACATTTAAGTCTGAGACTTTCTACCCAACATACTTCACCTTTTTTATCTTTTACAGCACCTCCTTCTGCGTGAACTTCTTTTGCTTGTCTTTTTTTTTAAAAACACGTATCTAAAATCCACAGGTCCTTTTACTTTTGGTTGTTTTTTTTTTTAGGGTGTTCCAAGGAATATCATTACTGCAATGCTCAGTAGAATAAATGCATTCTCTAGAATAGAGATACTTGCCCTCAACGTTATTTTCCTAACTTAGCTGGGCTTATCTCATATGGGGAAGAAATCACTGACTATCCTGAACACAGAGGTTCCATCCACTCTCCAGATTGTTCTGGTATTGCCTTAGTAGTTCAACACAAGCAGAACATATAGATGAACACAGTGTGAAAGCAAACAGCTCTTGTCATCTACCAGGACATCTAAGCCCACCACCTGAAGAGTTCTGCATAATTATGTAGGTACACAGAGGGGGAAAAATACACAAACAGCGCTTGTTCAGAGGACGTGTGTTGTTCAGTGGTCTCCTGGTACTTTGTGCTCCCTTACAGGTTTCAGCTAATGCTCATTTTCCATTCCCAAGGTTAAGAGAACCGGGCAGGCAATGTGCTTAGCCTGTGGGATGGGAGTGCCTCCTGTTGCTCAAAAATGATTCATCAGCATTATTAGCAGTATTATTTAGGTATCTAGTCCAGGTACTCCTATTGCCCCATTACTGTGTCTCAATCTGTCTCTCTCTCTTTTTAATAAAGTGTTTATGTGCTCTCAAAGACTAAACCTAAGAAGAGCTTGAAGAGAGGGAGCTGTTTGGAAATAACAAGGTAAAATCTGTGAGTCATCCTGAGACTATGCTGAATGTTCTCAGACACCAAGTTAAACTCTGAAGGCAAGAAGAAGCCAGAGTTTCCTCTTAAAGAGATACGCCACGTACGTCATGGGCTGCGCACCCCCCTCCTTGCCCCTGCCTCCAGGGGGACAAGGGAGGTGTCACAGCTGCCTCCCGTGTGTCACATCATGTCTCAAATAGTGCCAAGGACCAGGGATGCTCCAAGTAACACCCAACCAAAACTACTGCCCTTTTGGTTTAGAAAGGTCATTGTTTTTTTTTTAATGTTGTGTCACAAGATTAAGGCAGGACTGCAAATAAGCGACAGACATACTGAAGTGTACGATACATCATTCTAAATCCAATATTAACACCTTTTTACAACCCAAGTTGGGAACTCGTTAATTCCTTTCTTGCATGGGAGTTAGACGTGGGGCTATAGTAACCTTCTGAGGAGTTGGTCTTCTTGGGAGGCAGACAATCTGGGAGAAACGGGAACGAGATGCTTGCTGAAAAAGCCCACTGTGACACACAGATTTGGGTAGAAGAAAGCAGCTAGGGGCTTCCAGCGTAAAGCACACCCTCAGCAGAAGATAAACAGATGCAGAGTTCTAGACTGCAGAACATCACCCCAATTATTCTGGGCTGTCCCACCTAGAATGCCTCAGCATTTCCAACACAAAACCCAACCAAAAATGATTTAAGACACTGACACAAAAGAGCATTGCAGGTAAGAGTACACTGATAACTAAGCTGCTGTATCAAATGTCACTGATCCCTGATAACAGCACTAATTAAAATGTTTATGGCTGCCTTTTAATTAGGCAGATTCAGTGATTGTGGTAAGGGAGGTTTTGCTTTTATTCATGCAGATGTTTAGCGGGCAACGGGACTCAGGCATTAGACAGCGTTGGTTTCCTTAGGAGAAGCAGCGTTGAAAAACAACAAGTGATATATTTTTATTACTGCCTTTTAGGTAAAAATTTCCACATTTCATTTCTCCTACTGAACAAATGTATTTTCAATACCACAACACCAAAGTTTAAAAAAAAAAATCCACAGTGATAATGTGAAGTATACCAGTGGTTTCATACGCTTCTTCCACATACACAGTCTTCACTGTCGCAGAATAAACATACCAATTAACTCCCACTTCTAATTAGTCATTAACTCTTAATAACTCCACGTGGAAAATAAGCTTTTCTAAGATTTATCTTAGGCAGACACTACACGTGCCGGGGTGAAGCCCAATGTGTGTGCACACAGGGCCAAAGCCACCCTGCCTCCTTCTCCCGATGGAGTGACAGACTCGGTGACGGGAAGAAGGACAAACCATCTATTCCTTGGATGCTGCGCAGCCCTTTCCTCCACTCCACGCCCCCCAGACCTGCCATCTCCCAGAACTGACAAGAAACTGGGAATGTTATACTTGTGCAGACACTCCAGTAGGGACACGGGAAATAAGCGTTAAAGGTTTTTGTGTCTGCTCCATAAATCAGTGCCTCGGTGTGTAATAGCTCTGGTTCTGAGAACGTCACCTTTTGGGGCTCTTTTTGTTGCTGCTGTTGTTGTTGTTTTATGGAGGTTTGGTTGTGGTGATTTGTAAGGAGACACAATAAGAAATGAACTTAAAAGTGCTCAGAACGACCCAACTGCCTTAAAGTGAAGTAGAATGTAGAACAGGTACAGTTTTTACAGAATCACCCTCAGCTTTTACAGTTGCTCCACTGTTTTCCTTTTTCCTTACAAAACCGAGGGTCAGAATTTTACTTAATCTTCTCCTTCCCTAAGAATGTCGTGCAATCTCTTTACCCCAGTAACCGAAGTTTCATACGAGATGCTAAGCTGAGACTTAGCACAAAATAATTGGATATTGTTATTAGCACTGTCTTATTTCTGTTCTTACTCTCCAGACTAATTAATTGTCAACGCACTCCTAGCTCAGGACACCTTACTGCACAAATTTCGTCTGTGGGAAACAGAAGTACAAGGAAATACCCAAATTAAAATGACTCTAAAAGTATTAATTCCTAAGAATAAGGTAGTCTTCTTTGGTCTTAATTCATCTGTCTGTAGACACTGTAAAGTGACTTCCTTAGGCTTCAGACGACTACAATCCTGATTTGATTCCAGGCCTTCCATATTTAATGAGTATGGGAATCTATAATCTGCCTAGAGGAGAGGGGGGCAAAAAAAAAAGCACCAAAACTGTGCCAGGCTGCAATTTATTGAAACCTGCAAACAACAAACAGAAAACAGAAATGCAAACACAGCTGGTGCAGTTAAGCCTAGAGGGATTTAAAAAAAAAAAAAGAAAAAAAAAGAAAAAAGGGAAAGGAAAAAAGGAAAAAAGGAAAAAAGGAAAAAAGGAAAAAAGAAAAAAGGAAAAAAGGAAAAAGGGAGAAAAAGGGAGAAAAAGGGAGAAAAAGGGAGAAAAAGGGAGAAAAAGGAAAAAAAGGAAAAAAAAAGAAAAAAGGAAAAAAAAAAGGAAAAAAAAGGGAAAAAAGATCAGTTCAGGAGAATGTGAAATACTCCAGCTCTTCCACTATTTTGTCGCTTGTAAATATGCTACTTTGATAGAAATTACTCAGTTTACCTGCCATTATGACATATGTAATATCCCATTTGTAACAGAAAAAGTAACAAAGGTATTCAAAGCCTTAATTTAACCCTCTCAGAAAAAAAATATTTTAAATTTGTTGCTATTTAGTATTTTCCAAAACAGCCAACCCTGTAAATGCTTATAGAGCTTTTTGTGATGGAGAGCACTAGAATACTGATTAAACAATTTATAGTTTTTCTTAAGAACTACATACTGATGGCTGAAAACCTGAAAAATGTAAAAACAAGAACCATTTAGCCCCTAACAAAATAGCAGTGTAAAATCATACTTTCTTGGTGAATCCTATGTATCTCGGGAGCTTTCCACAACTCTCTTAACAGATTCTGTTAAATAAGGTATGTCCAAAAAAAAAACCCCAAAAAACCCTAAACCAACCTAACCCAAAACCCCCAAAATCCAAACTGTAAAGCTGTAAATGATCCAAGTTCATTTATGTCTACTTCTAACACTTCTATGAAGAATTACAATTAGCGGGCAATTAAGATAGAACATTAAATCATGGCATTCTGTCCGTGGGTGCAGGAGGATTAACGTCTCCAGCGCAACAGGCCCAGCTTTCCAGAGCCACAATATTCAGAAGCACAATTTCTTCTTCTGTCACTGGTGGCTCCAAATCTTTTGTGTTTAACCCAGGTTTACCAGGCATATGGTTGGAATTAAGGGCATTTACAGATTCTGTTGGGTTTTTATTATGGTGATCAGGAAATTGGAAATAAATAAATAAATAAAGGATCAAATATAATTACTAGAAGTTTCCAATCAATATTTAACAGATAAGCAGTTCAATAAAGAGAGGGCAGCTGTGATTTCACTTGTTACAAAAAGGTGAAGTATGAGCAAACAATGAGGACACAGTGCTGTAACTAGGATTCGATTCCAAGTTACTGTCCCAGCTTTCTCACATTCCTTAGCAATGCCTGTACTCTTAGTAATAATGAAAAACACAGGGCTGTGATTTTGGCTTGCTTATTTCGAAACAACAAAAATTAAATCATGAAAAGATCGAAATTGTTTAATTTGCAGACATCTGAGCTCGCTACCAGCTGGCTGCAGCAAAAGCTTATTCGCCCATGTAGACCATTTGCTCCAAGGTACCTTTTTTTTTAATGGATAAGATGGAAAAAAAAAAATCCCTCCCCGCAACGCGAACTTGTGAATAATGACATTTTAAAGTTAAACATCAATTTAAAAAAATAAAATGCAAAGATAGAACTCCTTACCGTCTGTAGTCTACCCAATAGTGTTCGGCTAAGAGGATTTCCTACTGGGCTGAAACACCCTGTGGAAAGAAAAGGCTGTGAATTTTCTGCTTGTTATCCATTTCCATCGAATAAACCATTTTATTTTAAAATGATTATGTTAGCAGGATATGTTTGACAAAATTCTAATGAAAAGCAGCAGCATCTTTCAGTCACAACCATGCATCCTTCAGTCAGGAACAGTTGGAGGGTTTATTTAACTAACAGACCTGACACAAGGTTAACTAATCCAATATTTCCATTCAAATGATTCGGAGAAATAGCTCGAGCTATGTCCACATGCCACCTCGTGCTCAAAGCTGACACTATTATCTAGGCTGTATTGCTTTTCTCTTCATTGAATTTCTGAGTAATGCATACAAAGTTTTCCAACAGAAATGATCACAAAAACTCTCAAAGGAATTACTTCCTTATTTTATCTGAAAGAATAACTATGCCTATTCAGCAGCTCCCTTTGATCATCTGAGTTCCTATCACAACACATCTTGCTGTTTATTTTATTCACCCTCTACGGAGTGCATTTGAACAAGTACTTGTAAATTCTTTTCTTTTCAAACTATTATGTTAACTACTAAGCTCAGGAAAATCCTTTCATCATCTATGCATTTATCTTTTTGTTATTGGCCTCCTCAGCTGTATACTTAAGAAAACATCTTAAAAAAGACACAAAAAAATCTGAAAATGGGTGAACACAACGGTGGAAAGCTCCACGGTTTCGCTGGATGGAGATGGAACGGTTCCTCCACCGACAGCACAGAGTTAAGCTCACTGGATTTTCTCTGCGAGACATAAGATTTGAAACAGATTTCGTTTTCAAAGAGGAGTAACTTCTGAAAATTCGCTTTCGCTTGCCACTCCAAAAGCCTGCTCTCGAGGAGTCCAGTATCTGAACAAAGAGGACTTTTCAGATTCCGATCCCCATGTCCTGGTGCAGCTCCACAAGGAAGCCGGCACAACTCCACCGACAGTATACATTCCAAAGCCTAGTGGCTTTGACTTTCGCAGGAGATTTGCCTGTAAATGTTTAATCATTGAGTTATTTAGGTATTTCTAAAGATCATAAAAGCTGCAAGCTCAACTAATCCTAGGCAAACCCCTCTCCTGCACATCTTCTGCATGTGAATAATTTTGTGCTAGCGAGAAATCTTACATTAAGTGCGATATTTGATTTTTCAATTTTGTGTATGAATCAAAAATGTTGTGATCTTCATTTCAAGAAAGCTTGTATAACTTCTGAAATACTTCATTTTCAAAGGTTTACTTTGATTTTTATTACTTTTTTACACCACTTTTCTGAAGATGAAAGAAGTAAGACTAGAATTCAACCCATACTCAAGGAAGGGAGACTTGAAACAGACCTTTTTTCAAATAAGGTATTTGCTGAGACGTTCGTTCAGCACTAGAAGTCAGTGGGGATATTACTCCCGTTGTTATCTACATACTCATATACTTAAAAACCAAACTGCTACAGAGATGATACTAGATATGGATATACTATTGCACACAAATGTTGTTATCAATTCTTTATAAAAAGAAAAATGAAAAAAGACAATAAACTCAAGATCAATGATCAATGTCTGCTTGATAGAAATATATTTTTTTCTTCAGAAGAATATTCTACTACAGGATTTTCCATTTGAGCCTTCTAGTGTTGTGCCAGTTCTAAGATAGAACTATTTAAAGATATTCTAAGATTGACTATTCTAGGATAGAAATTATACAAAATATACAATGAAAGCAATAGCTTGTTTGGAAAAATCTTCGAACTTTAATATTTTAATAAAACAGTAATAAAAAATAAATTAATGTGTATTTTTATCAGTAACATCATTGATGTTCTTGTTCTAAGGAATAGATTACCACCTCCAAGTACTTGTGGACCGCATGGTTGCGTATGTGCGTACTCCTGTGCAGTCTCTTTATTTAGCAGCTTGTCAGGGTGAAAACTTTACGGTTAGACTGATCTCCTCAATTAAGCCTCAATAACAGGCAGAGCAGACCTGTTCTGATACAAGTGTAGGAGAGAGAGAGAGCTGGATAATTCCAAGATATAAGGAGGGCTGCACTGTATTCTATCAGCTGGCAGCGGTTTTAACAATGTTTTCCACAACTAGAGGCTTCTTCCAAAACTTCCATCCCTTTTTTCTCAGTCGATGCAGCGGGTTTTTAAAGCAATTTGACTCAGCTATTGGCTTGACGTGGTTCCATGCTTGATGAAGCATGTAAATGACACTGAGGAGGTGTGCCCAACAGCCTCAGCAGCGCTTGCTTTGGTTATCTCTGATCCAACCTGTGCAAACTTTTCACCTACGATAGCGAGGTATTAAAACTGAGGTCATGATCACAAAAGAACATCTCCATCCAAAAGAAAAAAAACATGAAGTTTCCTGGACGCTGTGACCTGTTGGGACTCTCACGTTTCCCCAGCTTACATAAAGTTCATTAAATCCCTTGTAAGGTCAAACCTGAAAAAAACAACATCAGGTTCATCTGGACTGTCTTATCTTAAGGATGCTTCAGAATCACTATCAAAGAAGGATTTTTATTGATTCACCCTGGGAAGCTGAACTTCCCTATGAAAGCATTAACATTTGAATTACTGCAGTTCCTATCACTGTGCATTGACTCTTCAGTGGCTTCCTTTATAGAGAATGTTACAGGAAAAGAATACATCATTTCTAGAAGAACCTACTGCTTATGTCTAAATGCAATGTTAGTTGTCTCAAAACCATAGATGCTATTGCTTCCTCTCAAGTGACTGGAATTTTCACACAAGGCTGACACAATTTAACACCAGGAGAGCTCTTCTTTATGGTCCACGGAATCCTCTCACTACAATTATTTGGGGAATCTAAGGATGTGCTGACTTGAGGTGAAAGCCTGCCAAGGAGTTGGTACCTTCTAAAAACCAGTGCAGATGCCTGCCTTGAGAGAGAGTCTGAAACTGTATTAATTTCCCATACAATTGGAACAGTGAACTGGAAGTCCAGCCTTAGTTCCCCTGGGTCACTTCTGGCAATATATTCTCTGCCAAAATAACTGCAACTAAAGAGAAAAGAGGGCGAGAGAAACCTAATAGATGCCCTCCTATCCAAAACTTGTCTGTACTACCAAGTTCCAAATTTTATTGCATGAGTTTAAGGGAAAAACCCTCCTAGATAAACACCTCGGTGTCGATTGATCAAATAGTAAAGAGTCAGGCTGAAATACACAATAAGCAGATGAGTTCACTTCCAAAGAGATTATTAGACTTACACAGAAATTTATAGAACAGCATCAATGCCCCAAAATAGCACTTGTAATAATTAAAACCACTTCCTACTAAACAGCAGCATTTTTAGCTACTATATTTGTTTTAAATTAATAGCAAAAGAGCTGCAAGAGGGAAGAGAGCCTTCCAGGGAGTCAAATAATTGCACTGTTATTCTATTGGGGTGCCTACAATTACCTAATATTAAACATTTATGTGAAAAATTCCTCTTTGAATAGTCTCTCTTTTAATAGAGACTGAGAGAATTACAGAATCTATGTTTTAATTAACTTTTCAAAAGAAGGCTTTTCCTCCCCTTGTGAAATGCTCTTGATAAATTAATTCTGGTAATTAATAAAGGTAACAGTGCATCATAAATCTCCAAGGATTACAGTCTCCTGGAATCTATACTTAATTAAATCATCCAAAAGTTTATCCTGAAAAATCTTCAGAAAAATTACAGAACACCAATGAACAACTAAGAAAATTGAAAAAAAGTTAATATTCCTGCAACAAACCCTTCTAAAGCATGCAGAGAAAAAAAAAAAAAAACACCACTTACCTATTCCAGTTTCACATGATTGTGTTTCTAATTTAATTTTACTTTAAGTTTATACTCATTTTTAATGTCTAAAAAAACCCATAAACAAACCCTGAAAACATGAAAAAACTATGCCTCTAGGAAATGGTATTTCTTATTGCAGACATTATTCTTCTAATTAATACTGTGGCCTCTTGCAACATGGCACAGTTAAAATACACCCAAATAAACAACAATCACTGGGGAAATATGAGATAAATATGTGTGTATCAGCTCAGTCCTTTTCCTACTGATCTTCTGTGGTTTTAAAACTGGTCTCAGCAAACAGAATTAAGTTTTCAGCACCGTCATCTGTTCAAAAGTATGACCTCAGTGACCAAAAGACCTTTTCATATGTATAATCTCTACTCTAGGCTTCAAAGGAAAGTTTTGAGTTTTTTTAAAAGCTTTCAGAGCAGTAATACTCAGTTCTTTCTGTAATTTTGTTTTTCAAGCCAGGTATAATACAAGAGAAAGCAGAACACTTTGTAATGATCTAAATATATATTAATCTTCCCTCAAAGGCTTTATCCTCACAACAATTATGCTTTAATAGATCAAACAGAATTCATTAAATAAAAAGATTGTTTATATATTGGATAAGGACTTGTTTTCCTTTACTTAAACACAAGATCACAAATACTTTCAGAACTCGCCACAGACATTTCCAGATGCAGTTCACATCGAATTAAAGGAACGCATGGATGCCCTCCACTCGAATGTACCTTTTTGTTTCACTAATATCCAGTGCTGAAGGTGAAAACCCACTTCAAACCCTGCTCCACATAACTTCATCTGGCACCTATGGTTTTGAACATGCTCCCAATTGAGCAGGAGAATGGATAGGGCATATTGAGAACTGTTTCAATCTGTATCGCAGCTTTTAAAACTACTTCAGAACATGTTTGGCCAAAGGCAGTAGCAAGAAAACTACATTCAAAAGTGAGACAAGGAACAGAGTATTTTTGGCATTCCTTCTAAAATAGTGTTTTCTTTGTAACTAAGACAACGTCAAAGGAAACAGTTAATTCTCTTGAGAGCTCGTATCTTGCAAGCCACTTAAAATGTATATTCTCAAAATAGATGGTTCTCACATGCTATGTTTAAGTGTAAATAAAAAAAGGCAGTGATGACATCACTGCTGATTGGAAAGGACTCCTACAAACACCTCCAACATTCTTTTAATGTGCTCTGCACTGACAGAAGTCTACTTGACGTCAGGTGGGCCCATGCTGATACTCTCCTTGTCTTTTTCCACTTTTTTTTTATTCTATCAAAGCACCTGGAAAAGACTAAACTATCTCCCCAATGTGGTTCTCATTTTCTAAGTGGGGTTCCAAGTTGTTAAATCTAGCCACCAAAAAAACCCCAATACCACCACCCCACCATGATTAAGCCAAAACAGAGCTGTGCTGATAGGTTCCATTCCCCATCCCTATTAATACAATGAAAACTTGAAACTAAAAATTTAAAAAAAGTAACAGGAACTTGGGAATTCCTGTCAATAGGTCAGGCTGTGGTTGCCGTGCACAACAGGGACACCTCCCACCAGACCAGGTTGCTCCAAGCCCCATCCAGCCTGGCCTCCAACACCTCCAGGGATGGGGCAGCCACAGCTTCTCTGGGCAACCTCTTCCAGTGTCTCATCACCATCATAGTGAAAATATTTGTCCTAAACTCTCATCTAAATTTCTCCTTTTTCAGTTTAAAGCCATTACCCTTCATCCTATCACTCCACTCCTTGATCAAGAATCCCTTCCCATCTCTCCTGTAGCTCCCTTTAGGTACTGGAAAGCTGCTCTAAGGTCTCCCTGCGCAATATTTATCTTTTTAAGCTATTGTTTACTAAATGCTGGTATTAAAACCAGTTACCTAGAAAAGTAACTTTAGGAAGTTACACAATCCAGTACACCATCATGCAGTTCTACACATATTGCTGCAGCTTCTTCCATACCAGCACCTCTTTTTTCAGTAGACACCCCAACTCCAGGTATTTGGAGAGCTCTGGCTTCTCAAACCATGAGGCAATCACAGTCTTCTTAAACTGAGAAAGACAACTGGCCAAGTGTGCTTAAACACAGTAACTTTCTTGTCCAAGGACAGGTACAGTTATCCCCATGTACTGCATCTGGCCTGTCCCCAGTTCCCCAGCTCCAATGACCAAGCAGGCCCTCCCAGCAGGGCTAAATGAACACTGGAGCAGTGGAATGGAGCGAGGCTTGAATGCACACCTGTAGATCCCCAGAGAGATACCTTCGCTGTAACATCACCTGGTTCCAACCTTCACATAAGAGACCTGAGAAGCAGACAGAACTAACACGAAGAAAACACTGTGCTTCTGGCAGTGCCACATCCCACAACGTAATTACAGCTACCATCAGCCAAAAGAATGCGTCGAGGTATTCATTCAAGGTTAGCCATCGTTTTCATGCCCGGTTTCGAGGTGTACAAGGGCACAAACATGTGCTTGCTCTGAGTCTTCTCTAGAAGAAACTACGGGGATAGTCTGTCACTGGTGCTGAGAAGAACACCGTTTCATATGAATACATTCGTCCTGTACTTAGGCACAATGAACATGCAGAATTCGGCCCCTATTTACAAAAGGTATAATGAAGTAAAAACTATTGCATCACAAAAACAATTAAAAAATCCAACTTTTTAATTAGAGATTAAAATCAAATACATTTAGCAGCCTACACACCCACCTAATTATTTCTGAGTAATCTTATCAAATCATCATCTTACATTTTTCTCGCAAATGTTAAGTTTCTACAGTCCCATATATAAACAATGCAAGTAGTAGCACGTGTCCCAGGCATTCTTTTGAAGTAAAGACCATTTATTGGATTCAGGCTAATCAGGAAGGCGCTAATATGCGACAGCCTCTAAGGTTACATCATGATGGCAGGAGACAGAAGTGGAAAACACGCAGGGGTTTATGGTATCCAGTTGTTCCTTTCTACAGCCCAGAGAACAGAAGGTGACTTTAGAGCAAACATCAATATAACCCCGTACAGATACCATCAGGGCTCTGAAATCAGATTGGCAATATTATTTACAAGTTCTAGATAGCAGATTAAAAAAGAAAAAAGAAAGATGTAAGGAAAATGCAGACTATGACACATACTTTGTATTAATAAGAGTTATTTTTCTTCTAGTGCTGCAGATATCCTGAGAAAGTCATTAGGAGTTTTGCTAAGCTCGCCAGGACTATTTAAAAAAGCAAACAGGCTAAATTAAATTTGAAAAAAAAACCCCAACTTATTTTGTATTATATTAAATAAAGCTTATGGTGTTACCCTATCAACAAGTATTTCATGAGATATAGAAACTGCAGTCCCTTAGAGTCGTGGACGCCCAGCGCTGAAATAGCAACCTTCACTTTTGGGTTTGGTCATATTTTTGCTGCTGGATTAGCTTACCCTTCCTGAATCATAGGAAATGAAGCTCTTAGCAGGATTTATGCTTAACTGTTTCCTAAAAATATGTAGTACAGTTAAATTTTGTTTATTAATACAGGTAATTTCTAGGTGATATGACAGAACTTAACTCTACCTGTAACTCCCAAAGTCCAGTATCTACTGACCTCAGGAGGTCTACACATGTCTTTAAAAACTCTACTTGAATAGAGAGAAAAGACAAAGAATGAAAATTATGCAAGGCAAAAACCAAAGTGATTTACTTTGTGTGGTTCCTCCCACAACTGCAATTCAGCAATGGCTACTAACCCACAGTTACTTCAACCAAACGAGCCTGTTGCTCTACAAATGGAAAGCTTAAAATACCACAAATACTTTGCAAAACCAGCCATTAATATTTTTGCAATGCAAAGTCTTCTCAGCTGAGAAAAAAATAGCCACAGACTGATGAGTTTCTATATTAGCCAGTAGCCTCACAATGTCAAATCAAGCCTTGACCGAGAAAAAAAAAATACAATAAACTTGTAACTGCTGGAAGAACACATGTACCATTTTTCTAGTATTTGCATTCAAGGAAAAATAGTATCAGCAACATCACATGCAATATGCTGGAAAAAATAAGTCAGCTTGATATTTCAAGACTTTGTAATGATGAAAATAGCCACTAGTAGTTTGTACCGAGCCTATTTTCTCCATTAAATTAGCACTTTCAGCCAGTACTGAATATTAACCCTCAGAAAATATTACCAGAAAAATCCAGGGCATTGTCAAACAATTCATACATTATCAAACCTGAAAAATGCAGGACCATTGGCAGGCACTAAATCAGGAAAATACAACATACGCATTTTTATACGGTCTAAAATCAAAAGACTAAGAAACTAAAACATTCACAGCAGACACATTTACTATTGTATTTTCAGAAACAGAAGGCCAGGTCTTTAAAATACATTCCCAAGTTTATTTTCCATTTGAAGTTCAGAAGCTAGATTGGTCAGATATTTCATGAGAATGTGTGTGGTGAAACCAACCTACCACATGTAAGTGTTTCTGCGTTCACACTTTCAAGCTTTCAGACTATTTATGAACAAGCTACAAGAAGAGTTTTTCTACATATCAGTGATTAGTATATGTATGAATAAGTAAGTCCTTTCTAACTTGTTCCCAACTGATAAATGGAAATAAAATTAAGTCCTGTAGCAATTTTGGTGACAAAATGCTCACAAGTATCTAAAGATGGGTTGAAGGAGGATGGAGCCAGACTCTTCTCAGTGGTTCCCAGTGACAGGAGGAGGGGGAACGGGCACAAGCTGGAACATGGGAAATGCCATTCAAATACAAGGAGAAACTTCTTTGGGCTGAGGGTACCAGAGCCCTCGCAGAGGCTGCCCAGGGAGGGTGTGGAGTCCCCTTCTCTGGAGACCTTCAAGCCCCTCCTGGATGCAGTCCTGAGTGATGTGCTCTGGGCAATCCTGCTTTAGCAGGGGAGTGGGACTGTGTGAGCTCTAGAGGTCCCTTCTAACTCCCTGATTCTGTGAAAATCTGGATACACTTCTTTGTAAATAATATATGACAAAATGCTTAAGAGCAATATTAGTATCATTCATTACTGAGGAAAATATACTGAAAAGTTAAGTCCAATGTTAAAGCAACACATTGCAGATCCAGTTAAACAGATTCCAGTGATGCTGATTTTTCAGTTTTCTTCAGTTACAAGGTCTACCAAGTTTTCTAGAATTCCATAGCAACCTGCTGTTGCTTTTACAGCAGTGGATTTTTAAAATGCTTTTTGAAAGTACCACTATTGCTGTACTCTTAGCCTTCAGCCAGCATGGAAGAACTCTAGCAGAAGTTACACTGGTTATACAAATATGTGGATAGCAAATGTTATGCCACTTTGGAAAAGTCAAAAAGACGATTTGGCCATTGAAGGCCTCCTTCTAGCATAGGAGACCCTGGTAGGAAGCTTGAATTATCACTTAATAAAGAGCTGCAAAGCGATCTGTTCTAGACGTATTTTGCCTTGGGTCTTCAGTGGAGAATATAAAAAAAACGAGCATGGAAAGAAAACTGCAAAGAATGTCATTAGGAGGCAAGAGTCCCTCTTCTTTACAAAGCAGTACCTGACCTGAGGAGAGGTAAAAAATGGAAAACAAAGACAGGAGGTTTATGAAGAGGGACTGCGCCCAGCTTTGGGCTGAGACCACCATCCCAGAACTCTGGATGTGCTGGGGAGCCTTCTCTCAATCAGCAACCTGAATCATTGCAGAGGGTGTTATAAGAGAGTCAGACTTTACACTGTCTCAGCATAAAGCCAGATGGTGAAAGTTACAGCCCAGTCCAGTGAATGTGTATCTTATCTGTGTGGAAATTTTACGAACAAGAGTATTTGCACAGCAAGTCTAAAGATGTAAGCAAAAACGTTAATGAAAATTAAATTCAGAATGAAAACACAGATACAATTGGACTAAATGTTTTCTACAGTATCAAGAAACACAATTTGATTAAGTAGTTAATACAATAGCATGAGAGCTGTTTCACATCATCACACAGGTAGTGCCAAACTGATAAAAACTGCGATATTTTAACATATAAGCTTAATTAATTCACCCATCCTCTCTGGTTTGTCTGACAGTGGCAGCTAAAGTTGCTACTGTCTACGCTCATCCTGCAACTCCAGTAACCCAAAATCCACACGAATCCTGCAACTGCAGAGTTTTCATGCTCACCAGTAAGAGAAATTATTGAGGCCTGAATATTCAAGGCCAGGAAATTCTTCTCCTTCGCTTATTATGAAAGTAACCTGTTTCTATACCTTCTTCATTGTGAAAAATACCCAAGTTTCTTTAAAACTGACATAACTGCTACCTGCTACACAAACGTTTGTTCATTTAAAAGGACCAAACAACTCTACAAAAGACAGAAACCTGTCCAGCAACACTCTAGGAGTTCGAGACTCTCAAAGCATTTGCCTCACTAGCCTTATGTAGATAAAAGCAGGCAGCTGTTTGTTAAACCCTCCTAGGTGGTTTTTGCACATTCCCACGTGCCAAATTATGAACAAGCCCTGGTGCTACAGACAACCCTGGGCACACCTTGTTCTCTTTGTGGCATTCCTGGAAGTTACCCTGAAAATAATTTGTTTCGGTAAGAAAAGCGGATTTGTGGGAAGATTCTTAATTCAAACCACAATTTCAATTGCTGAAGACCTTGTAGGTGTACGAGTAGTCAAAAAAGAAAAAAAAAAAAAGATGGAGAAGATGGACATGATCTTTAGCACAAGGAAAACAACTTTCCAATAAATTACTGTTATCAGGTACACATGATGTGGTGTAATACAGATATTTATGAAGCCGGCACTGCACTCCAGATTTTCCAAATAACAGTAGAACAATTATCTTTCTTCTCCTGTTAGTTCTTCTTTTTATCCAGAGACAGCCAAATCTGAAGCAAGCATAGTTGGGTTGAATATATTATTAGACTGGATGCAAAAGATGAAAAGTTACCACTAATTAATCAATATGTAGTTCAAAGCGCCAGTTCTGAATATGTTTCTAAAATGAAAAATTCCAAGCATGTGACTTGGAGTCCTTAAAGGAGATAAATACCAACTCAGATTTAGCTTGTGCCCAGCTCACAAGAGAAGTTCTTCAGCTACCAACGTGTACCACATGAGTTATGGAGAGCCTTTTTACACCAGATTCTCCGGAAGAAGCAGAGGAGGCGGCAGACCTCACTGGAACCTCCTCTGAATCAAGATAGCCCCAAAAAACCCCCCAAAACTTCAAGGACAAGACTATCCTTTTTTATTAGAGGGGTGAACTCTGCTTAAATATGGTTATCCAAAAATGAAAATTCCGAGATGCAAGTAGTAGGAAAACAGAGCCTATTAATGATCTTCACTTGAAAACAGTAGAATATACAGTATTACAAAGTGAATCTTAGCAGTTATAGTCCTTGCTAGGGAAAAAAAAAAAATAGCTAGGGGAATTGCTTCTTATGCTCTGCTGGTGGATAGTCACAACCAGAAGTTTGGTGCAAGAATTCTCAAAACATTTCTGCTACTAGGCCATTTATCACACCAAAAGATGCTCAACATGTACTATTAAGTAAGCTCCAATTTTCTGTATTTTATTCTTTGGCACATTAGCTGCAGTAGTCTGCTTCCTTTGGCCAGTCAAGCTCTGCATGGATTCCAGAAAGGCCTGTATCAATATATGTCACTGCAACAGCTCATCTGTTGCATCTCAACCAGTCAATGAGGCAACGTAAGTTGCAGAGATAGCAACCCTCTAGTTAAAATAGGAGATATTGACATGGTAAGAAAAGGGGATGTGATACCTAGAAGCTTATGGGGATGAACTATGCTGGAATCAATCTTCAGATGAGACATACAGCTTCAAATACTATCTATGACACAGTCTATGTAAAAGCCTTCTGCAGGACTGCCCGGTGCTTCAGAGCAAAGACTCGGTCTCCTCTGGGAAGAAGGAGATCCCTCCCTCCTGTGCCCAAAGGCTGCTACTGGATCTTTTCCACAGTCCTCCCAGCCTCTCTGGAAATTCTAAGAGCAGAAGGATCAGAGCAAAACAAGGGGGGGGATCAATTTGCTCATCTTATTCACTCAGGTTATTGCTGTACAGACAGCATCCTTACTGACCTGAACTTTCTGCTGGGCAGAGAACAGATACTTTACTGCACAGTCCTTGTGCAGAAGAACCTCTTCCACCTACGAAACCAGCTAGGATCACTCTTCGTCAACACTTGCTGTCTTGTGGCTCAACAGCTCCAAAATTACAAGCTCTATCTGAAAGTACAGGCACGCTCAGACTGAAAACAGTTAACAGGACCTCTCTACTTAGGAATTAATTAGATTTGCTTGTTTTAGGATCCACATAATTGAGAAAGTAAGGGCACACTCAGGCCAAATCACTCTTGGCAGCGTCTTCCCACAGTACTACGTCACACCCTGGTTTTGCAATCTGTATCCACGGCTGCCAAAGAGAGAGTAATGCTTCATTTAATCCACACCCTTGTATAATTTGGCTGCAAGTACTTCCTTTACCCTGAAGGCACAGCAGTAATTACCCTAACATACACCAATTTCAAGTAAATATAAATGGTGTTCTTTTGATAAAGTTTTTGGAATCTTCAAAGATTGCTGTTATTGTGCTCTGTATTTAGTGTAATTTTTAGTGAAATATTTTAATTAACTTGCCTACAAGAAACATGGAAAAGAACATATAATAAAGGAACATGTGTATCTTTGATCTCAGTATAAACAATTCTAGCAAGTTTAACTAGAAAATACAAACTCTTCTGACATTTTTAACATCTTATCAATCTGATAGAGGAAACCGGATAACCAACCTTTTAAAACAGAAGAACTAGATTGTCATTAGTGTTAATGGTTTTGTCTCTATGTCTTTACTATCCTATTGGAACATTTTTGTGGTTAGATCAATCTACGTATGCACCTTTTGTTTTCAAATTAAAAACTCAGTTTTACTATTCATTTTATAGCTGTAAACACTCAGTTCTTCTATTTTTAATCAAGGTCTTGTATTTGTGTCTTCAGCTGAGACACTGGTAACTGATGTTTGTGGCAGTGAGCTGTGAGGAAGTTCTTTCCACTGCAGAATCACCAGAGCCGTCAAAAAACCATGGTGAGGGCAGAGCTGTGTCCTGGTACTCTTAATTTTTATTTACTGCCTAGGTCAGCTGCAAGGTGGAACATCCTGGAGGTGGCTCTAGGGATCTAGATTCCGGGGAGAACTTAAAGCCCCTTCCAGTCCCAAAAGGGGCTACAGGAGAGATGGGGAGGGACTCTTGATCAGGGAATGGAGCGATAGGATGAGGGGTAACAGTTTCAAACTGAAAGAGGGGAAATTTAGATGAGATATCAGGAAGAAATTCTTTGCTGTGAGGGTGGTGAGACACTGGAAGAGGTTGCCCAGAGAAGCTGTGGCTGCCCCATCCCTGGAGGGGTTCAAGGCCAGGCTGGACGGAGATTTGGAGCAACCTGGTCTGGTAGGAGGTGGCCCGACCCAGGTGAGATAGCAGGAACTGGGTGATATTTAAGGCCCCTTCCAACCCCAACCATTCTATGATGGACCAGAGGAATAAGATGAGGGAAGTATGTGCACAGATTGGATGCAGGTGACATTCAAGCCTTTGTAATCTATTTGCACTGCAAAACTGAGACACCAGTTTCAAGTGTCTTCCCTTCAAAATGTAACTAGAAGAGCAAAATAGATTATAGAATAACCACACAGGCACAAAAAAAAATATCTTGTGATCGATGTTTCTGTTGTTTTAAAAGAAAATTAACTTTGAGAAAAACATTTCAAAGTTGAATTTTACAGTTCTTCATTTCTGCTAGAAGCAAATAATAATAGTAATAATATAAAAGTTTTATTTCCTTTCTCCCTTCTCTTTTATACTTTTCCCCTAAGTAATAGTGAGAGATGTCAATATTGTAGAATGAATGATAATTTTCCCCAGGGGAATTCCCATTCAAATTAACACACTGACATATATAAAAAGCGTTTTAGACCTAATGTTCTTCTGCTTTTGGTAAAAATATTTTTACCTAACTTCAGTGTAGTTAAGTCAGTTCACACTTGCTGAGTATCTTTTCCGTGGTGTCGAGCTGGCACTTTGTCTCTACTCAGCTCTCCTACCCTCTGTTGAAAAATAAAGAGAAATTCTGATAATTGGATATAAAACGTCATCCTGTACTGTAATTTCTCTGTGACGCTGCAGTGCTTTATGTTAAAAATAAAGCCCCGTAATGAATGTAAAGGTATTACCTTTGGTTAATAGGAGAAGATAAAAAACTCCTAAAATCCTTTTGTGCAGTCCTCGTAATGTCACTTCATTATTTGCTTAGTATCACAAAAAAAGGGCCCAGCAGACTCACCGCTACTAACGACTTGGAGAGACTGTCTTTGTGAGTTTATTCAACGGTACCTACTTCCCTTTTGTAAACCTTCTCATACATAAAAGTAAAGAAAATTAGTTTCCATCCCAGCAGCTCGTGTTACACTCAAACCACTTTTAACTAATAGTGCGGGTACTGAAACACTTTTGGGTACGTTTTCCCTGCTCTTCATCCCAATATGCTCCTGCCCCAGCTGTAAGAAGACGCGGGGCTAAAAAGAAATCTCTCAAAGTGACTGAGGCATTATGGCAAATTTCCATAGCTCTGATCTGTGCGGCCCTGCAGGCTTAATTGCTTTCCCTGTAACAGCAAATCTAAATGAAGCTGTTGGGTGAACTAATGAGGCAACACATATTACGGTTTAACAGGGAATGGATATACCTGGAGTCTTTCAAGACAAAATTGAGAGTTCTCCTCTTATCGTTATCTTCTCCTCAAGAAATCTTTTTTGCACCCGCTCAAGCCATTTCTCCTAAAAAATTAATACAAAGAGATTCTACTCCTATTTTAAAAATTGATCAAATACAGCACTTAGAGCAATATGTTAGGATTAAATAAATAAATAAATAAATAACGTAGGTAATTCAGTGATCTTTGTGCCATTCAATTTGCTTGTGTAGTCTGGACCCCAGTAAACAGATTTTGCCAACTGGTGCTCTTACTGGCGTTCCTGCTACCAAAAAACTGGTCCCCCAAGGTCAGCGTTATCTAACTTCACCACAGCAGGGTGGGAGAGCCTGGCTGTCCCACACACTTTCTCCTCCTCATCTCCTGTTTGTCAACCAGTTTCTTCAGTCCCCATGGAAAAGGCCACCAACCTGTATCCATACATAGCCTGAACTATACAACAACTCCTCTACTGCGTGTTTTTTCTTGGCCTACGTAGCACACATACACGCATCCTTTAATGAATATCTACTCTGTCAACATTTTTCATCTCTCTTCAGGATATTTATTTAATTCCCTCCCCCCCCCCCAGATTTCTTTTTTTCTGGGATATTTTATATCAGTCTATTGTTCTCAAATTAGGAAACTAAATTATTCTAAGCTATTCAGGATAACAGAGTTCAATTGTTCACTTGATACATTTTCAATCATTTTCAATGACAGTTTGCATGAGTCTTTTTTTCCCCAAAAGGGCTTTTTAATGAGGCATGACAAGAATAAAGCCAGACTGAACTAGCCTTCTACACACATTCTTCCTTGAGTGGCAGAAAATTATGTCAGAAGCAAGATAAATACACCCAAAAGAAACCAACAAAACCATTAAAGTCCTCCAGGACCGTGGCAGTACCGAACATAGATGTTGTAGAGCTGGGGAGAAAGTATGAAATAGTGAAAATAAAAGTAATCGATACCAACATACGCATCAGGATGTAACAATTTACAGTGTTTCTGCCGTTACTCTGCAAAAATGTGAATTTTACTACTTGATCTACCTCCTTTCTCTGCTTCTAAAAATTCAAGAATGAAAATAGTATTTTAAGAGCACTTAGTTGATGTCTCCATATCGTCAATATCCTTGATGTAGAAACCTATTTTACTGTTTGCTTGAGACTCAAAAAGAGGAAGTTTTCAATAGTTTATCAAATATAACAGAGGACAGAAATGCAAAGATTTGTTAGTATCTTCAGAACGAAAAATGAGTGCTTTGAAGCTCTCACTTTTTTACAGGTGGAAAAACCCTTTGACTGCCAGTTGTGTTAATGGAGAGAAAATTCCTAATTGTTCTCAACCCTGCCAAAGCATTGTGTTTTTTGTATTTGAGATTTTTTTTTTTTAAGATACAAGAACCATCACGTTTCTAGCACATACATAATTAATTTTTAAGAGCAAGTTTAATTAACTGGCTTTACTGCACTCAAAACTTTAGTGAAAAGATCTGTGCAGTATTTATAGTTGAGCTTCAATCTCCCACATAGTTAATGATTAGGGTCACTGCTAATTACTCTTGCTTGAAACCTTAAATCTTCTTTAAGAAAACACGCCCTGAACGCAGAGGGAGTTACTGAAGAATCATTGTTGAATGAAAATACAAGCCATTTCTTTCAAGGCATGCCATGGATCTGCAAAACAGCGTCTGAGAGTACGGGAAGGTGACTTCACTGTCCAAAGATGCTCATGATCTCAAGGAGGGAAGGCAAACAAAACCAGAAGAGATTTTAATGTCTCTCAAAGAATGGGCAACTGAAAGCTGGAGCTTTTGCTGCTTCCTTATTTGTTTAATAAAAATAACAACTAGGAAATGTGCTATCCTGGAAGGAGGTACAAATACGAGAACTTGACAAGGAAAAGACAGGATTGTCTAATCCAAGCCCTGGATAAGCACAGAATCACAGAATGACAGGGGTTGGAAAGGACCTCTGGAGATCATCAGCTCCCTGCCAGAGCAGGTTCTCCCAGAGCAGGATGGACAGGAACATGTCCAGGCAGGTTTGGAATGTCTCCAGAGATGGAGACTCCACCACCTCTCTGGGCAGCCTCTGCCAGGGCTCTGCCACCCTCAAAGGGAAGAAGTTCCTCCTCATGTTTAGATGGAACTTCCTTTGTGTTTTAGAAGTTACAGCAGCTGAGCATGAAGAAATCCAACCACTAGCACATTGTTTCACTTTATATGGAGTCATTTCATAAAGATAACCATTAACCTTTTTTTAAACATCATTTAAATAATCAGGGAGAAGTGCTCAACTTAAGTCTCTAAAACATCATATAACAGAGAGAAGGTGGAAACAAGAAGGGGCATCTTTACTATTGCACTATGAAATGTTCAAGGATGTGTGAACCCAAGACATTTCAGTTTAGTCAAGTTTGATTTCACAAAATAGCTTTTCTGAGGGGAGAGGTTATATCAGAATGGTAAATGCCATTGACCCATCATCACTCCAATATAGCCCCTAACCTAACAAAAGACCTAGAGCATTAATTTGTCTTACTATAAGAAAGTACTGCACCGGTTACATGGTTAAAGCCATTGCTAGCGGAGCTTTCCACAGGCTGGAAAGCTGTAGGGGCTTCACTGTCATTGGAATTTCACTTTTTGCTTTTAAAAAGCACTGAATACACGTCAAAAGGTGACAGGAAAGTGTGAGAATGAGAAGACTGAAGAACTGCCAATAAAACCCTCAAGATAACAATATAACCCAATATTGGATAAAAATGAAGGATCTCTGCATTACAGGCAGTTGTTAATGAGGCAAAATCCCAATAACTTAAATACAGAAAAGCATATATATCATATATATAAAACCAACACAGATTTAAAAAAAAAAAAAAAAAGGTTTTGTGCTTCCAGCACAATCCCTCAATGAACAAATCTGTTTAAGTACAGATTTTCTGTTATTCAAAAATATAATTAACCCGGCGGTTAGGAGCTATGAACACGAGCCCCTATCTTCATAGATGAAACAGGTGAGTAAATTTTTCTCATGTTTCACTGAAAGCAACTTTATCACAGTAGAACAACTTGGAGGCCCCCAATGTGACAGAGAAGTAGGATTTTAGGATATTTTCTTACAGAAAAATAAATTTCAGGTGTGGTCCACAAGCATTTTTACAGTCTTTTCCCTCTAAGAATCTTCATTTTCTCATTGCTTTCACCGATTGCTGAAAATTAAAACGTACCTCTTTTTTACTATACAAATAATAACCTGTACCTGAGGATTGTCTTGAAGTATTAGTCAGTTTTGGAAACAACTACTGCACATCAACAGCTCTAACATATATCTATGTACGTTCACGCTATTTAAGAAGTCTCCATCAACACACTCATCTGTGCTTCTGCATAAAGTAAAATTGAAGACAATGAAATGCACTGGTTTGAGCAATATCAGGTATAACCACTTAAAACAACTTGAAGGATCCGTTAATATTCTTTAAGGGGCTAGTCCACTCATTTTAATTGTTCACAATATGCAAGACATCCTACGTATGCTGCAGCTTCTGTAAGATTTACACACTCTGGGAAGAATAAGCATCTGCTGTGCGATAGATGAATATTATTGTGCCTTTAGTTAAGGTAGGAAAATGGAAATAGAGAAGTTAATTGGTTTGTGGCCATTTGCACTGTGAATTACGGACTAAGAGCGATTCTCAGATTAACGGTCAATTTTACAAATCACGCTAAGGACTCTTTTCCACGCCAGTCAGAACACGTAATCATAACTTGCTTTGTGAAGAAAATTGCCTTTAGAAGACAATGCTTTATAATTACAGAGACTATTCCTACTTTTACTATACTACTATTCCTAGTCCTTTACTATTTACATTTTAATCTCTATTATTTTTTCTTAGTTTACTCTTCTCAAGGATGCAAACAAAAATACTCGGAAAGCAAGGTTCCAATTTTCTGTCTTATTTTATAGATGCCCCAAAATAGACAAGAAGCCATGAAATTATCAATTTTATTATTAAATGTGATTAGCAATAAACCAGATGTTATTAGCAAAGCATCACAAAAAATGCATTCTTTTCCCTGTTGGCCTTTTTCTCAAATTCTTTGAACTCAAAGCATCTTTAGGAACAAACCCCTAAAACCAGATTAAACACAACCGCAAATAGACTCCCGAGCACTACGGTTCTTAAGGAAACTGCTTTTCTTTTCAGTGTTTTCTTATATCAACACATACACTTTTAAAAATATGATTTTATTGTTTTTTAGTGCCTATGTTTAAGATACTTAAGTATTAAAATATTATCAAGATATTAAATTAAGAAGAGCTGGCAATCTCATATAGTTCTAGGAACCCATAGCACTAATAAATAAGTGTACAGCTTAAAGAAAAGAAAGCATTACAAGGGAAGATGTGTCAGTATGGGACCGTATCACACTGCTCTTTATAAAAAATATCCCATGCAACAACCAGAACAAGCTCTGAAAGACCTGCACAGCAAAGTCTATAAAGGCAAAAAAACAAAAGAGAACTTCAGGGAATTTACTACCCCTGCCCTACAGAGAGTGGAGAAATAAAGAAACTCACCACTTGGAGCAGTGAAAGAATAGAGGGGATTCAGTGGAGTGCTCAGAGTGCCTGGAAGGCTCAGCTTGGAGTGTGGTGACAGCGATGATGGTGCAGGAAGCAAGAGATTTGAGCTCGCCTGTAATAGGAAAGACAAATCAGAAAGTGAAGTGTAATTTCCTGGGTTACTGACTGATGCAACAGCTAGAAGAGAAATATCTCCTAGCTGTAAATAACTATTAAATTCCAGGAAAATAATTAAGACTCAAGTAAACGATGCATAAGAATTTCAGTGAATGGCGTTGGGTTTCTTATGACAATTTTGGAGACAGGGGCTCAGAAAAATTATTGAAGCAGCTAGAAACTGAACTGCTTGTTTACATACGGACATGAACTCTCAAGAAGTGCAAACATTACAGAACTGTTTGAACTGGCATCCTGTTGCATCTTTGTGTACAAAACCATGATGACATTTATATATGGTTATAAACTGATAAATGTAAAATAACTTCTCATTTTTGAGTACTCAAATTACGCTACAACTACGAAGAGATTACTCAATATTAGAGAGAAAAAAAAATAATTATCTTAAACCAGTCCTAACACAAAACTGATTTCTGCAAATCAATAAAGCACACTTCGACCAAAACACCAGATACTTCCTGCAGGTAAATTACTCAAAAAAGCTTTTGTGTCCAAATTTCCATTGCCACAAAGATACTGTAGTTCAAAATTGGTTTGCTATGGAGTTTCTTGACATACACACAGCTATTATAAAGCAAAATCATTTCCCAAACTCTCCTCTTGCATATTATCCCATACAGTCTATCTAAAAAATACACTATGACAATCTTAGGTTTTTACATGACCCAGTTGAGAATTTTACTGTTTGCTGACATATTTTCAACGGCTACCTTGATAATACAGTCAAAAGGAAGGGAAAACAGGCTTCATATAAAATATCTGCAACTTTTTTCAAATAAAATTGGTTCACAGGATAAAATTTTTGAGAGTTATTTACGTAAAACCAACACAATTCTTGACTTTTTCCAAAGTCGAGCCTATCCCAGAATCTAGAGCAGATGCATATGGTTATGGTCACTTAATCCAACTGAAAGCCCACACTCAGTGGGGCACTTCCTTAGGCCTCAATAAACTCGACATCAGACCTTCAAGCTTCGGTTGTGGGCCAACACAGAACGTTGATATTTTGCCAATTTTCAATGGACTGGCTTCTCAATTCTGTTTAAGGAAAGGAGACAGCTAAACCAAAGGGAATCAGATGCTTATTTCCGGAAGTGGTATAATATATAACTGCTGGTTTTGTCATTTAATACATATCAAACAATTCAATGGGTTTCAATAACGCAGAACAATTTGGGCATTGGCAAGTGTCCTGGGATGCAGGTAATAGCGCCCTAAAACTGTGTGTTGAGTAACTTGACTGGGGCACAGAGTCTCTCTGTCATCTCCTCTGTGTTACTACACTAGGCTTTCATCTTACCGTAGCTGTGGAGCAGTATGGATTTAATTCCACCAAAAAATGTCTATTATAATAACTGTCTTTTACTAGTCAAGTGCTGTCTCAGCAACTGTGTGCAGTTGTCATGAGTTTACTCTAAAAATGACCAGACATGAAAGCAAAACAGAAAATCAGATTTACTCTGAACATAACCAAAAAAACCAGCTAGATTTTACTGCCATGTACTAATTTAATGCTAGTAAATACTAGTTGTGAAACGTAAGCAGAATGGAGAGGCCTGTTTTTGTGAACAACAACAAAATCAATCCGCTTTTCTAATATTTACATACGCAAGTAACTAAGTTTCATTAATACAAAGTTCCCTGTGACACACAAAAATAGCGCCGGAAGGCATTAGGTGTGTGTTTACTCAAACGCAGAAAAAGAATCTGTTCTGTAAACGTGTTGAGCTCAACTTCCCAGTGTTTCACCTTCTTTTATGCAGGGGTAGCACCAGTGAGAGCCTTCCTGCAGTGAGGTGAATGAGAAGATCTCGTTCCCGCGTGAATTTTCTTACACGCTCTACATCGTCAGCGACGCAAACCTACGTTGCAACCTTTTTGGAATTCTCTTTCAAACTTTGCCATCAAAAAGCTGCTTTCAGATCCTACCAGGGAACGAAGACAGGTTGAATGAAGCAGCCTTTGGAAATCAAACTAAAGACAGAAGTGAAGACTGTTCAAAACTAGCACTTAACAGACACTTTCCTGTTTCATCCTGGAGGGGGAAAAAAAAAACAACAGGAGAAACTTGCCTGACTGTTGTGCTTGAAGAAATTCTAGAAAAGATACAGAGCTCTATATGGAAATTACTCCTGTACAGCATTTAACCCCATTCTCTTCATTTTCCTGGCATATTACCCAAATACCCTCATTATACATGACAAATAGCACGGTTTGAAGTCAAATGCAATCATCATGTACATTAGAAGATTGAATGGAGATTTAAGAGTAAAGAGCTCCTGGAGATTTAAGAAAACTGGGCTTCTGAAAACGCGAAGTAAGTTCTGTCTTACAACTCTTCCTTCCTCTCCAAGTCCTTCAAAGCAAGATAAAAACCATTTTTATAAGAGATAGTCAAAAGGAAGTTTTAAATTTAAGCAGTCTTACAGGAGTGATTCATTCCTGCCCTGAATGGCAGCGCAGCTCAGAGCGGGTGAGCTAGGAAAGACTGCCCATCCAAAGTAAACACAAAATCAGAGTTTTTATGACCTCCCTACCACTAGCTGTTACGTATTCCTTCAGTCTCCAAAAAGCCCAAAGAGGGGAAAACCCCACAGCGTTACAACCGCAGAAGGAACCCCTCAGCTAATATGTGAGGGCTAACGACGCAGCAGAACTGTTTCCAGATGAAGTACGCTGTCCCATGAAGAATAATTTATTCCCTTACAAACAGACGGACAGAGACTACCTACAGAACGGGGTGAAGCAATCGGGGGGTTTTTTTTGGTTTTTTTTTTTTTTTTGAAACCCAGGCTGTGGGAAGGTATTGCTAAATACCTTTACAACAACGAGCAAAGTTGGCTAAGATACCCAACCATCAATCTACTTATTTTTCACAACAGGCTCGGCTTGCTTCACGCGGAAACCACAGCTTTATCAAAGGCCCAGCTTACTACTATCCTGAATTGAGTAAAACTAAGACTTAAAACATTCTTGTAGTAAAAGATACCTGCATAATTTTGGCCAGGTTTAAACAAAGCTGATTTGCATCTTCTTTTTTGTGTTAGGGCAGCTCTATGCAAATTATGCAAATACACATTTTCGGTGGAACTAGTTTTCACATTAAAAGTAAATTGCATGAGACAAAAACCAGAATAACACAGGACTTAACAAGCTGACAATAACAATTTATCTTTTTTTCCTGAGAATACAATTTTATGACTTTTGCAACCAACATAATTGACATTTCCATGTAAACTTGCAAGTCAAATCAAGTTGGCCAGCTCTATACTGCTGCTGCTTCTTTTAGTTTTAAGGCCTCCCTTTGGAAAACTTAGGCCTCTAGGACATTGTTTTTAAAGACAGTTTAAAAATAAACCACAATTCTGCAGAATTTGAAAGTTGACAGTTGAATTTGAAATACAAAAAACCCACAAATTTTGCTGGTTTTTTCAGTGCTAAGGAAATACGTAGGCCATAATACTTCAAGGAGGAGTGGAGTACTACAGCTTTTTACTTTGCAATGTTAAGTTTGAATCAAGTATATATTTATGTAAAACACCAATCATTTTGATGACGATACTGTTAAGACGACTCCAACAAAGGTTGGGATTCTGTAGTGGTAGATGTACTGCACTCACTTAGAGACTGATCTATCAGGCTTTTAACTTCTAGACTAAATGGGAAAACCAAAGACAACTAAAATAAGATATTATCCCATCACACATAGGCAAAACCAGAACACATGTAGTTGGCCTGTCTGAAGCAAGTGCATTCCCCTGATGCTGCCTACAGCCCTCCTACTGATTATCCAGATCAGGAGCTCATCTAGATGACAATGTAGTTCCCTCCTAACTTGGGTGCTGCATTGTTTTACCCCAGAGAAGCCCAGAATTACCCAGGGCGTAGATATGAAAACTGGAGCTAGAAGGCCTTTGATCCTACTGTTCAGATGTAACCATTGTCTACAGATAGACTCATAGAATCATAGAATTGCCCAGGTTGGAAGGGACCTTTAAGATCATCTAGTCCAACCATCAACCTAACTCTGATAAAACCCATCACTAAACCATGTCACTAAGCACTATGTCAACCCATCTTTTGAATACCTCCAGGGTTGGTACCTCAACCGCCTCCCTGTGCAGCCCATTCCAATGCTCAATAACCCTTTCAGTGTTAAAAAAAAAAAAAAAGAAAATGAAAGAATAAAAATAATATGGCTC
>VXBJ01003227.1:1663-44222 GCA_013400055.1 Nycticryphes semicollaris | reverse complement strand
CTTTCCCCAAAACCTTTCTTTCTTTTTTTTTTTTAAAAAAAAAAAAAAAAAAACAACACCAAACCAACCAACTTTGTTAGGAAGAAATTAAGACTATTATGAACACTTATTTCTTCTTTCTTTCAGTCACAAAGGAAACCATATTCTTTGCATAAGACACAAAAAAGTTAAATACAGGATCGGTTATACACTGGTGGTGTGGACTCACTCTGGCATTAAGCACAGTGAGTATGACATTTCCTAGATTGGAAAAAATTAGCATTTCAGCTGAAGACCATGCCTGGATACACACATTGGAGCAAAAAACATCCCAATGTCATCACCAATAACATAAAGAAGTTGCTTTGTCTGCCTTAGCAAGAGCCAACTAGATCACTGTGTAAACCGTGACCTCTTCTGTGGCTTATGACTCTTGCCAGCAAAGAACGTGTAACTGGGGACAAAAAATAAAAAAAAACCCATGACCTGACTTCAGTACTTCGATTTTTTAAAATTTTCTTTTTTTTTTTGGTGCAGATGAAAAATAGATATAATCTGTGTTGCATACAAAACACACCCAAAGATGGTTGTCCTACGATTTTATTTGTCTTCCTACTAAGGAAAACGGGCACCAGAAATTCTTTCAGCTCACAGCTTGTCAAATACATAGAGAAAACTATTCCCCTGTACCTGCTGGCAAAAGACAGTAGGACATGACTCTAGAGTGTACAGTTTCAGGTATCACGTAACTACTCAGGCATTTGTAAATTACCCCCCCTTAATCCTTCCTCAAGTATTGGTGACTCTAGGTTTTCCAATCACACAAAAAACCCTTTTTTGGTGATTTTTTATTTTATTTAAATCTGCGATGTTAGAAAGAAGATACATTTCTGTGAAAATTTCCTTATTATTCCCATTATGAGAAAGAAGAAGCATAACAAGGCCTTTGCATCACTATTTTTTTTTTTAAATTATGCACTTAGACAAAAAGTGTAATCTAATTTCTTATGTTGTTAAGCCCTCATTTGCTTATCCCAGAAATTAACTGCAAAGTAACCATAAAGATAGAAAGGTGAAAAAAAACCCAAAAACAAAACCCTGAACAGATTTCCCTAGAATACACAGCATTTATGGATGCAAAGATATAAAGCTATTTTCTCCATCTTTTAATTGGATGAAAAACAAATGGTTTTCCTCAGCTAAGAAAAAATAAAAGGAATCTATGAATCTTTATTAAAAATTTCTTAGAGGTTTAATCTTTTATATCCTTCTTTAGCTCTCAGTTTGCAGTATCTCAGTATTTGAGCCATGATCAATGTTCCTTTCTGCACCTGAAGTGTTGCAAGAAACTCTATTAGAGCCCCCAAAACCATCAATAAAAGAAGTTGCCAACAATCACATTAAATAATTTGGCTCAGTGCACCTTTATGTTATTTTCTTCATAAAAAGCCCTTATTAAAAGCTTCTTCCTCTAGACCTTGGTGACAACAAGGCAGCTGTCACAAGGAAATACAATTTGCAGTCTTTTTACCAGCACGAGTGAAACCAGCTTTCCCTGCTCTAAAATATGATTTGAATAAACATAGTATTACTCAGACATCCAAGCTTACTTTGTTCAGCAGACAAAAATTAAACAGTGAGTACAAACAGTAATTTTTCCTTAACACTGTACAGAATCATAATCACAGAATGCTATGGGGTTGGAAGGGACCTCTGGAGAGCATTTAGTCCAACCCCCTGCCAAAGCAGGTCCACCCAGGGCAGGTTGCACAGGAACTTGTCCAGGTGGGTTTGAATGTCTCCAGAGATGGAGACTCCACCACCTCTCTGGGCAGCCTCTGCCAGGGCTCTGCCACCCTCAAAGGGAAGAAGTTCCTCCTCATCTTTAGATGGACCTTCTTATGTCCCAGTCTGTGCCCATTCCCTCTTGTCCTATCACTGGGCACCACTGAAAAAAGACTGGTCCCATCCTCCTGACACCCGCCCTTGAAGTATTTCTAAGTGTTAATCAGATCTCCCCTGATCGGTACAAATGCTTATGGTAACAAAATTGATGGTAGATTAAAGGACCAATCGGTACAATCAATACAAATTAAAACTGCTTAACACCATCTTATTTTACCCTCTGATAAAGTTATTGGGTTGGATATAGTTTTATGCAATTCCCGTTTTGTGTGACAAACCTTTTCCATAAAACGTAAGCCACTAAGAGAAATATAGTGTTGAAAAAGGTCAGCAGTGCAACAAAATCTTTTGTCACAGCTGACTGTAGCTTATTATTGCTACTTTAGACTTCTATTCACACAGCAAGGTCCACTAATATTAAGTAAAAATTAAAGACAGATATCCCGTGCTTACAACACAGATGAAAGGCCACTGCTGGGTACGTACTGCTGTCCTGATCATAGAATGGTCCAGGCTGGAAGGGACCTCTAGGGTCATCTAGTCCGACCCCCCCGCAGTCAGCAGGGACACCCCCAACTAGACCAGGTTTCCCAGGGCCTCATTGAGCCTCCCCTTGAATATCTCCAGGGAAGGGGCCTCAACCACCTCCCTGGGCAACCTGTTCCAGCGTTCCACCAACCTCAGAGTGAATAACTTATTCCTAATATCCAATCTAAATCTGCTCTTCTCCAGCTTGATACCCTAATTAGTATCACGTACCTGTTAATATTAGGACACTTACTTCACTGGAGTAAAAGGCTGAAAGCATACTGATTTAAATTCCATAGTCCATTTGTAACAACTCCCTACAGTAACAGATATTTGTGTATACAACAAGAGATGCACACGATTAATAGCACAAAGAAAGAAATAGTAGAGAAATAGTTTGGAACAGAAGTTCCTTCCATCTATTGCTAACACTAAATAGAAGCTTGGAGAGAGAAAGAAGTCCTCAATATAACTAAACTATGTGTTCAAGGTATTCAGTAAGTATTGCCATGAATATTTATTAATGAATTCCCATTTCAGACTCCTGATGCTCCACATTAGCTGCCTCCCTAGTGGAGAACTTCAGAGCTCTGATTCCAGATCTTTCCCTGGAGGGGACTCAGGCTGCCAAGAGAGTAGGTGGATTTATAATACTCTAACTATCCCTAAGGTAACTATCCAGACAATGACCTTTACTTAATAGCGAAAGCAAGACATTTGACCCCTTTGCTTTTATTCACTGGATAAGTGTAGGAAGACTAGCAATTACTGTGGAGTAACTAATTGAGGTAAATCCATCCTGACCAGTATGAGGGTATTGTGCGTGAAACTACTCATGTCACATCTGTGCCAAAGTTCCTTCCTCTAGAAAATACACCACCTTTCTTTTGCATCTATTTTGACTGTGTTGTTTTAAAATTCATCTGCCTTTTTTTTTTTTTTCTAAAAATGAGGAGTGCCTAGAAAAGATTTCTTTCTATGCAGAGAATATTCTAATGTAGAAAAATATTTTTTCTATCTTTTAATTGGATGAAATATGCTAGTGGCTGGTTTTCTGCATGCTCAGCTCCTGTAACTTCTAAAACACGAACCCAAGAAGCTCCATCTAAACATGAGGAGGAACTTCTTCCCTTTGAGGGTGGCAGAGCCCTGGCAGAGGCTGCCCAGAGAGGTGGTGGAGTCTCCATCTCTGGAGACATTCAAAACCTTCCTGGACAAGTTCCTGTGCAACCTGCTCTGGGTGGACCTGCTTTGGCAGGGGGTTGTACTGGACGATCTCCAGAGGTCCCTTCCAACCCCATAGCATTCTGTGATTATGATTCTGTACAGTGTTAAGGAAAACGTACTGTTTGTACTCACTGTTTGTTTTCTGTCTGCTGAACAAATATGTAGGAATATTCCTATGTAGGAAAAACCTGAGCTTCTTTGTAAGATTTTCACAGACAGGAGGGAAAAAAACAAATCAACCAACCACAGAATAAACCAGTTATTTGTCCAACTTTTTCTAACACAGGCAACTTAATTAAAACTAGCAAATTTAATGAATTGACAAGGGAAATTCATTACAATTGACAAAACTTTATTTATAACAAACTACTTCTTAAATACATACAAAGTAAAATCCTGGCAAAACTTTCACATGCTATGAAATATTTTACCTATATAAAGTTTCTAGTAGTACTTCAGCTGTTTTCTATCAACAAACACTTTATTAAAGCCCAATGATTCAACAGCATCTGCTTGGCAAACAGAAAAAAAAGGTTTATAATAAAAAATGCACAGGGTTATAGCATTTCAGATCCAAAAGTGGTTCCACCATGGCTTGTAAAACACATCCTTACAACTCCACAGCCTGGGAGTAGCCATGTTTAAAGTAATAATTGCAATATAAACTCATAGGGCAATAAAAGCATTTCCTAGCATTCTGAAGAGGAATAGGAAAAACTATACAGTGCTATTCACAGCACCTATTTAATTGAAAAGCCCTCACTCCACTGGAATATATCACACAGGTCATCAGAAAAACTAATTTACGGGATCATGTTCTCCACTAATATAATAATTAATTAACTGAACTGAACTTCAGGTAGAAGTTGTAGTAAGTTCCTATAGGACTCTTCTCTTCCCAATCTGGCTGCCCCATCCCTGGAGGAGTTCAAGGCCAGGCTGGATGGGGTTTTGAGCAACCTGGTCTGGTGGGAGGTGTCCCTGCCCATGGCAGGGGGATTTGAACTCAATGATCTTTAAGGTCCCTTCCAAGTCTAACTGTTCTATTATTCTATGATCTGCACCAAAACCCAGAAGGCCAAGCATCATATTTTAGAATTTACCAAAACCAAGATGACTTGGAGAACAGATTCTTACAAGATGGACAATAGTAACGTGAAAAATAGACACCACTTTGGCATTCAGCTCTGTCTCCAGTCCTTCTGTCTGCAAAAAAGACCAAGTTCCCAGCTTTTCCACTTGATGGCTTAGATACTGTCAGTATCATGTTTACGTGTTCGCTAAAAAGGTTGCATGTTTTTTTCTGAAAGGCAGTAAATAAATTCTGTTCTGCTTTCACACAAGATACATTTTGCATCTCAAATAAATTCTAAAAGGAGGCCATCTGTGAGGACTACACAGTATAATATTTATGTGTACTATACCAAACCATCATATACGACCATACTTTACAGTCATACAGTTTAATGATGAAAGTTTAGTACATTTGATGCAATTTGAGGTATAAGCTTCTGGATTCTCTCACAGTACCTCCTCCCTTAATGAATTCTGGCAGAGTAATAAATACACTCAAAGGACAAATAAACAAAATCGAAACAGTTTTAAGTAGTTCTGTATATGGGAAAGAATACTTCTACATTCTACTGGTCTAACATGGCACTTAAAAACCTCCGAGTATCAGGATTTTGATAACCACCTTGATAACCTTTTAATAGTATTTTCCAGAATTACATTGCAAAGTAAAGACTGGAAAAGTCAAACATACGTAGGAGAGCTATCAAGTGCTGAGGGGTCTAGAACAAGTCATATCAGGAGAGGCTGCAGGAACTCGACATGTCTCGTTTGGAGAAGAGGAGGCTGAGGGGAGACCCTCCTTGCCCTCTACAACTCCCTGAAAGGAGGTTGTAGAGAGGTGGGTGTTGGCCTCTTCTCCCAAGGGAATAATGACAGGAGCAGAAGAAATGGTCTGAAGTTGTGGCAGGTTCAGATTAGATGTAAGGAAGAATGACTTTGCTGAAAGAGTGGTCAGGCACTGGAACAGCCTGCCCAGGGAGGTGGTGGAGTCACCATCCCTGGAGGTATTTACGAAGCATGTAGATGTGGCACTTCAGGGCATGCTCCAGTGGCTGAGATTGTAGGGGGGTTGTGTGTGTGTGTGTGTGTGTGTGTGTGTGTTTGTGTGTGTGGTTGGGCTCGATAATCTCAGAGGTCCTTTCCAACCGTGAAGATTCTGTGATTCCATGATATTAAGAGAGGAGGCAGCCAGTGTATAATTGATTCCAGGACAAGTACTATGGAGTATATACAGATGTTGTCCTTTTAAGAGCTACAAAGGTTTTTTTCTCCTTCAAATTATAGCATGAAAGTTTTGACATCTACATATCACAATTTCACAGCTAGGATATTATACTTATATATAAGTATATATTTAAAAGAAGCCCTTCTCCCCACATCTACATGACATATATCACCCCTTTGTTATACAAACAGGTACTTTGATTGCTAGATGGAAGTGAAATTTTAAAAACATGAACAGCAACATTGAATGAAAAGCATTTTTAAGTTCTTTCAATGACTAGATATGGGTTAAGTGTTTCCCTATCACAAACTTCTGTGAATAGAAACATACATTAGCTTTAGTTCCTTGAGGCAGAGATAAACCATGATTGCTGCCAAGATTCATTGTATTGCAATTTCTCTAGTTGTAAAGAAGCCAGTTCTGCATTCTGGTTTCATAGAGAAATTCATATTCACCTTTTGTAACAAAACATCCTAGCGTTTGTGAATTACTAAAGCTGTAGCCCAGCATTCAGCTCTTGGTTGTAATTACATGTTTTCTGGGCTAACAGCAGTAGTAATGTTGCACAGGAGAACAAAGAAGAAAAGAAACTTCCTCTAGCAATCATTTACTTTCCTGTTTAGGTAGCAAAGAAGAAAAATCAATAAAAGAAAATAACATTGGTTCTAGAGAGAGCTGGAAAGAAGGCTCTTGTCACCACACAAAAAACCCCAAGGTGATACGGGCTCAGAATCTTCTCTATTTCTGTCTAGTTTAAACCAAATTCTAAGGTGTTCACACCGTATCTTCAAATCACGTATCTCAGTTGCAGACCTCCAAACTTGGCACTTACAGGTTAATTTTATATCCACTAGTCACTGCTGCTTAAGTTCACACACGTTGAACCCAGAGACCCCTGTGTTGGCAGATCTGCTGTTTGGAGGTTCCAGAACCTTTGTCTCATAAAACATGACCCCAGGCATGACCTCAGGCCACGTTTACTGTCTACAAGGTATGCTGCCAACATGCTTGTCCCAACATGGTAACACCTATGTATCTGTGACAAGGCACTGGCATGCAAACATCACCAAAAGACCAGTCAAAAGCCTGAATAGTTTCCAGTTCCATACATACAAGGTAACACCTACACTCTTACATGCATTTTAATAAGCTTTCCAGCAAATCCTGTACTTACATACCTTGCACCACTTTTCACAAGAAAAAGAGACTTGTGCACATGTAAATGCATACACATTCAAAGCTGTAATTCCCAAGTAAATATTAGCAGAAATCTTAAGTTTTAGTGTTGTTAAGTTGCTGGGAGTGTCCGGAATCTCTGATAATATAGGAAGGCAATACTGCACCCACATGCAAAAAATGGTCCTATCCCTGTTTGGGAAGGAGGGATCACTGTACCCAAGCCCCATGTTGGATTGCTTCAATGGTAAGTACCAAGATCCTTTCATGAAAAGAAATCTCCTCTCATTATCTCAGTGGTTCATAAAGCCATGCAAGGAAGCACTCTCAGTTTTAATAAGCATCAATCACTGCTCTGTGACTGACATCAGAGGATGAGGACTCTTCCAAACGCTGTGCTGTACTCTTTGGAAACCCCCCCAGTGAGAAGACTCAGATGACCTTTCTGACATCTCCCATATATGCAGTCCATGGGTAGAAGGCTTGGAGGATGCTGTCCAAAGCTTTGATCACGACTCTGCTCCCAGTGGACTTATTCATCCCAAACTGGTTATTGAGTATTAGGAGTCCAGGGCTACAAAATTCCAGCAGCTGAAAGTTCTTCTCTCAGACACAGCTGTAGGCCTCTCTATTTCACCCAGCTACATGCTCCCATGGAACCAGATTTGCCTCCAACGACCAAGAAACCCTGGCTAATCAGGGACTAAACAGTTGCAGTGATTAACTCCCACAAATTCATTATCACTGTCTTCTTTCTCAGATGATAAGGCATCCAGAAGAGTAAAAAACAATCTACTCTGGAATGACTTCTCGGACACAAAGTTACATGTTCCATTCTTTCCATATGGAAAGAATCTTCCTCTCTGTGACTGACAAACAACCTGAAGTCTCCAGAGCTCACTTGTAGATGAGCAGGAACAAAATAGGCAGAAGACAGAAACACAGCTTGCTTCCTTACATGAGGCCACACATAATTTTAGAGGCAGCAGCAACCTCCTACCGTTACCCATGTGAGGCACAGTATGGCATTTCATAAAGGGGTCCACTGGGAGCTCACAGTCCAGAAAGCAAAGGACTGTGGGGAATTTCACTTAATTAAATTTATTGCTAATTGCAAAAAGCTTTAAGTACCGATTTGGGTATTGAAAAACAAGACAAATAGTTAAACACACAAAGAAAATAGTTTTCATCCCTCTTTGTCTCAACTTTGCATCAGACACCTCTCTCCTCCTTCCCAGTCCCCAGCCTCCTTGCTTTTGCCGTTACATTACACTCAGTCCCCTTTGGTAAGGACATGGGTGGTACAGGAGAGTGGAGTTAGTGCACAGTGTCTTGCTCTTTTTGCTTTTCCGTGGTTTTAACTCTTTTCAGCTGCTTTAGTATGGGTCTTCCACCCATCACAATCCCCTTGGGGATTGTACCTGCCCAGCGTGGATTCCTCCATGGGTTGCAGTCCCTTCAGAGTCCTACCTCCTCCTGTGTTTAATTTTGTGTGTCTTCACACATCTCCTCCTACCTTTCCCTTCAGGCCTACTCCATTATCTCCCCTCTGGAGCTCCATTTGTGTCTCCATCACCTTTGTGCCTCCTTTGTTTTCTTTTGTCCCTCCTGTATTTCCACTTGTGCCTCCTAACATGTTTTTCTTTGTGTTTCTTCCTCTGCTCTGGTGGGTGTCTCCTCTTCCTCATCGCTGCCAACCTTTCTTAAATATTATTTTCACAGAGGTGCCATATGATCTTCTGTTTGGTTCAGTTGTGCAGTGGGTCAGTGTTGTCCTTTGCAGAGCTGGCTGAAAACAGCTCTGCCCAGCACAGGGCAGTCCTTGATCTCCTCCCACACAGGTCAGCCCTGCAGCCCCCCCAGCTATGAAACCCCTGCCACATACAATTCTAAAACCGAATAGAAATAAAGAAAAAAGAAACCAAACAAACTGTGGAATAAATTGTACTAATGGCTACAGGCATTGACAGATGACATCCCTCATTATCAATACTTGATAAACAAAAATAACTCAGTTTCATGAAATTAATCTCTTCTAATGAGCCACTTACAGGTCCAGTAACGTTAATGACAGATGTATTCATTTCTGAAGAACAGATCCCAAGAATTCATATATATGTTTTACTCTGCCTAGAATATGCACTTTGGCTGAGAAGACTATATAGTTCTGGGAATTAAATTTGACTTACCATAACAGAATCGAGTTTTTGTTTCACCTTCTGCATTCTCATCGATGCTCTTGCAACACTGACAAACTGATCTGCCAGAGACATCACTGAACTTTTTTGTGCGGGAATTTCAGAAAAACTGCTAAAGAACTGGGGCCCTCTTGGTACAGCTGTGGTAAGTGATAAGCTGAGATCTTTTACCAGTTCAGCTTCCTGTTGTGCAACTGTAGAAATAACCAATATCAATGTGTCAGGTGAAGCCTTAATGTTGCCATGGGAAAAAATAAAATAAAATAATTGAATGATCAGTGTAATTTTGCCAGATACGTTTTCAAACACCATCAGAATCTGTACTAACAATCCTATAGAGAAAAAAAACCTGAAAATTACATTTTCCAGCCTAGTTCAAATGAACTTATTATACTTCAGTAGAATCTCAGAAGTTTCTAGACACATACACAAGTACAGGAGGCATTCTTAGGAGGTAGCCTGCTCTAGAATAGGATACTTTTGATGAAAGTTGTGCTCACTGTCATTTAAACAAATTATTTGACTTTTGCAATTTTTTTCTACTGTGGCCTCCAGCCAACAAAGGTTAAAAGAATTCTTCATGAAAGTTTTGTCCAGGATATTCATAAAACTGTTGGTGTATGTAAAACTCACACTGCTGGAGTCTTAAGAACTGTGTCAGTGACTAAAATTAGTATTGCTATATGATTAACTCTTTCAACACTAAGGCAGTAAGACCATCTTCTGAAAGCCAAGTGCGTGCTTTTAACCAAAAAAGGAACAAAACGTTCGTAGCCGACAGTGTAGAAAAGACCACAACCTATGCAAAATCTTACTGTCATCAGTGACTTAAAGCAGTCAGATGATACAAGTGACTACCAGTGGGATATCTGTGTGATCTTTAAATACAAACACACAGATACTTATATTAAGCTACCCTATTAGCTTTTTAAAGGCTCACTGTCTGCTGAATAGTCAAAAAATTTTATAGAAATACTTCACCCAAGAAAGTTTCTGTGTCTCTCCAGAATGGAGATATAACTTAGTGGGTTGAAATTTAGTATCGAATATTTATTGCAAAGTCATTCCACTTTATTTTCCTGTAAGAGTCAACCAGTTCAACAAATGCCCTAAACTGTGAGATTTGATATGAGTAATCTCATTAGTACATGGTATTGAAAAAGCAAATGTATAAAGACAGGATTAACTTTATAAAATTATGTTCACTGCAAACAATCTATTACAGATATGCAAAATTTATTGCATAATTCATATGAAAATGATCTGCTTGTCTAGATGCAACATGACATCTGAAATCATGTCCTTAATTGAAACAATGACAAGGGCTAAAGCTAACCACAAAAAAACCTCCAAAGGATGGTGCCTATATATGATGAAGTGGTGTAAGAATCACAGGAGATGACATACAAAGACACATTTAAGCTTGAGGTTGCAAGGGACACCTCGAGCAGGCTGCTCAGGGTCATGTCCAGTTGGGTTTTGGTATCTGTCAGGATAAAGGTACGTATTATCATCAAATGACTGGTTTCTTTTTCCTTCAAAAGAATTATAAACATTAGGAAATCACTTCTAAAAACAAATTATTTACAGGTGTGTATCAAGAAAATTTGTACTGTACCTTTATAATCATAAATGTATACAAGTATTGGCTGGTTTTGACCAAAGGCACAAAATGACACCATGTGTTCATGTGGATGAAAGGCAACATCACGAAGTGGAGATGTAAAGGAGAGTTCAGAATATATGGCCACCTGATCTCCTGCAGAAGCAAAACACGTTTATTAATATTATGGAAAAATATTTGATACAGCAAAGTAACAGTTGGTGAAAGTGCAGTGACTGCCCCTGTAAATAAGTACTTTTTTCAGCCCGTTCCCTTACTGAAAAGAAGCATTTGGCATCAGATGAAGAATACTGCATGCTTTTAAGTTATTCAGTAAGTCAGAAAAATTAGTGCTGTTGCAACAGCTGCAGGAAACCCCAGAGGATGCACCAGGTGAGCTGCGTTCTTGTGTTCTGATAAGCAAGTTCTGGAGAAGTGGCCTTCCACAGGATTTGTTTGTGCTTGCATTTTGCCAGAGATGGCTATCTCGGTTGTGGATTTCAATTATATAATACTGACAACAACAGTGAAAGTTGAGCACAAAATTAGAAAACAAAAGGTAAATGAAATTAGCTCTTCAGCCGATGTCATCATGAATGCAAGTACAGTATGAAAACAAGAGTCAAAGCTTGGTGAAAACATACTGTTAACAAATTTTCTCCCTCCCTTTACGTCTATTCTCTTTTAAAGCTTTCAGTCAAATTATGTAGTGGCATGGATGTGAGCTAATGAAGTTGGAAATGTAGAAGGACATTCAGAACAGAACTGTCGGTTAGCTCCCAGCTTTAAATTATTCACATCTTCCTTTAAAAAAAAATAACTTGTTTAGGTCATAATTGGAGACAAAACATAATGTCATCAAAACCAAAAAGCCTGTTCTCCTACCCTGTACTGTTATTTTTGTCCTTTTTATCTCACTGTACAACCAAGATAAGAAAGTCATTACCTTACATTTACTTAATACTCTTCCAGAAATTTGGTAGCTCCTTTGAAACTACTCAGTTTGAGGAATAGTTCATGAAGAAACCTTATATTCCAAAGTCCNTTTATCTCACTGTACAACCAAGATGAGAAACCTTATATTCCAAAGGCCAAAAATATTCAGAGTCTCTGATTACCCTTGGGAAACAGATGAAGTGGTTTCTCAACAAAAGCCTAACTCCCAAATCCAAAAATGCAACAGAAAGACTGATCTGACTAAAGCTGAGCTTCAGGTGCTCCATCCCTTCTGGATATTACCAATGCTACCTCCACCTATTAATTTCCTCTAGAGAATGAAAACTTACAGGTCAATAATAGCTATTTAAAAGGCGGAGCTAAGGCCTCAAGAGTCAAGAATATCTTACTGAAGTTTTATTCCACAACAGAAGTCTTTCAATAAAGCTCACAAAACCCTTTCCCTCCTCAGTCTCAACAATGTGGCTTAAGACCATAAAATAATGAGTTACCTGTTTCTGGATTCCAAACATAAGCTTTTCCATCTTCACTTCCAGAAAATAGGAACGTACCACACGGTGTTAAGGTGCTGTGAATTTTTTCTCTGTAATTTGTGGCACCTATGTATTTCTTCGTAGCCAAGCTAAGGATAAAAAGTAGTTTGCAAATGAAGCAGCATCTTTCAAAATAGAAAACTCTCACTTTTTATTTGTCAGTCCCCCTCTCTGTTCCTCAGAAAAAAATACACCTGGCATCCCGGAGATGCTCGCACCCATCTTTTGCAGAGTGCAGCCCTTTCTTTTCCCTGCTTTTCATCGTGCCCCTGAATTTATAGATGGAAGTCTACAGCCTTGCCTTTTAGTAGAAAATACAAATGCTCAGACCTAAAGAATGGATACAGGTGCATTTTCTTGACCCTGGGCTCTGCAAAAAATTGGCACTATTACTCCAAGCTCTACCAAAAAATTTTTCATTATTTGTCCTGAGCTTGATTGCATCCCAGTAGTGCTTAAATTTATCCAGCAACTCTCCTTAGCTCTACAGACTAACATCTTTTTGGATAGAAAACGAGCAGTAGAATCAACAAATTTCAGACATCGATGGTGACTTACTATTAACATTAATATTTATAACATTATTGTGCTGCTTAGGTATCCTCATCTTTTTTCAGTGCAACACTACTGGTCAGCACAGTCATAATGACCTACTAATGAACTACTGTCAGTTTGCAGGCATCAAGTAAAAGAAAATGATCACAGTGCAAGGCTGTAATAGCCCTGGTAAGAGTTTGAGCTGCATAAGACAGATAGTATCTTTGAGATGTCATGTAGAAGAGCTCTGCAAGATGTAAAACTAACCTGCATATGAAACCCTAAGGAGAGCTCTGAACCAAAACCAAATCCCTGATCACATACCGGAGTGACAGGACAACAGCATTATCCAAAAAAAGATCAAAAAAAGCAGGCGAAAGAGGAAAGTTAAGAACAACCAGCTGTCAATCAAAGTGAATTGTGTTGATCTGTGACCTCCACCCCCTCTTTTCTCATGCAGGGAATGAACAGTTAATGCTGACGTGTAAAATTATCGCTGTTGGGTATCTGACCCTGTGGTTTATTGATAGATTTAAGCCAATGTAACTGTGGGCTGTGGTCAAAGCAGCAGTCCCGCCGCTGTCCTCTCCACCCTTGTTTTCCCAGGCTCTCCCTCATTTCTTCTCTAGTGTTGGGGCAGCTATCAGATGAGCTAGATCAGATAGTTGATTAAAAGGAAAATTAATCATTTGTATTTGTAGGCTGATTTTCAGTCAGATCAATTCACTGATCTGACTTGCCCTGCATCAAGAGATCTCCAGGGCCAGTAAGAAGGAAATGCTAGGAATACATGGCCAAAGGTATGGGACTCGGGAGGAGATGGTGTGTCCTTGCAGATAAGCTGGCTCAATTATTGTGAAATGGCACACCATATTAACCCTTCCTCAGAGATTAATATGCACATCCATTTTTCCCTCTCCAATTAAACCTCTTAGCACTTTTTAGGAATGGTGGTGATAGAAGAACACTATCTGCTTCTAAAACTACAGGTTCCCTCTATTATACACAGATTTCTGGCTTCAATTGAGTGGACACTTTACCCTTCTAGCATGTTCATTATAATGTCTCATTTACAGGAGAAGATGAAGAACGCACTGCAAGACCAGAAAGTCTTCTACTATTATCAGTAATATCAATACATTATTTGAGAGAGACTTCCTTAGGGAGTATATGTATGTAGTAAAGTAAGTTTTTCATGCTATGAGACCATAAAGAGGGATTTCCCTCAAGTAACCTCCTGTAGAACACCAGGGACCTTTGATTTTTCCCCAAGACGAGGCGAGGAAGGGATCCCATGAAATTAGGGATGACTATTTAGAAAGAGCATTCATATCTATGATGTGACTTTCCAGAAGAGAACGTGCAGGTGCATCTTATCAATCTGTGTAATGGATAGGAGTAAGACTCTTCTCAGTTTCTCCCAGAGAAAAGAACAAGAGGGAATCGACACAAATTGAAATATAGGAAATTATATTTAAAATTAACAATAAATTTCCTTCACTTTGAGGGTGAAGGTAGACTCTCCATCCTTTGAGATATTCCAAACCCAACTGGACAAAGCCCTGCATACCATCTCTCATGCTCTGATTATTGGGGTTGAACTGGACACTCTCCAACCTCAGCAACTCAAGTGATTCTGTGATTGCCTTGTTTTCTATTGTAGTTTATTATTAACCAATCATGTTCACAACTATTAAAAAAAATAATCAAAAACTCATTAAAAATATCTTACTGCCTGCTTATTATACCGTAATGCCTACATCACTGTGTATTTCAATCTTCATTCCATTTTATCATCAAAATTCTCTTCCCAGTCTTAACAATGAGAAACCAATGCAAAAATAAATGTTATCATGTCAAAGTTATTTTTCGCACCCAAGTATCATTTTTAGAAGTGAATTCAATCTTTAGGAGACTCACATTTTCTCCTTCATGCCAGCTTGAGCTCCCAAATAATCTAGCTACTTTGGATAATGTATTCTAAAAGACTTACCCAATATCACACAAAAAGCCTGTAACGCAGCAGTGTTTTGAAACTATTTCCTAACCCTAGTATTGCTATCCTTGATTATTAGGACATCTTTCTTCTCCACAACTATACATTCAATAGTTGTATGGCACTTTATTTCACCATTTAAACTTTAAAAGAAAAAAAGAAATACACACTGGTCTCCAAAACAAAAAAAAAAAACCCTCATCTACTTACATTCTGAGATCCATGATTCTCAGGGTACTGTCTTTGGCATGGATTAATAAACGCCTTCCATTTGGATGAACCTCCAAATGATTTATAGGGGTTCCTTTAATATCATTTTCTTTTATTTCCTACAGAAAGAAGGAAAATAAAGTAAAAAACCCAACAAAACTACTTTGTTTTAAAAAACACGTTTTTACATATTATTATTCATTTTTCTCTTGCATTACTATTTATTTTTTTTCCTGCCCACTTCATTCTGTTTGGTCAAGGAAAAAGGTTGTTCTTATATGGAACGTGCCAAGCAATCAACTTCTCACTACCACAAGACAGATCCTACTGTGACTCTGAACTTCTGAAGCACAGCTGATGACCGAAACGCTGACTGAACATTAGGCCTCTAAGATTTGTAAAGCCTGTGATCTGTTTTATTGTCTCTAGGGAAACAAAGCCAATGCATTAGCATTTATCTGTTAACACAACGCTACTATATGTCAAGCATTTTCATGTTCTATTTATATAAAAAAAATTGAAGTTGCAAAACTATTAAAAAAATTTAACTCAGGTGAATCACAACATGTTTTATCACCTCTTGAGTAGTGTCATTTAAAGGAAATAGACCATTTCAGTTAAACAAAAGTTAATGTATAAGAAATTTTGTATTAAAACCAAATGACTAGATCTGGAACTGTTCACATAAAAATTACAAGGCTAGTTTAAGAAACCTGGATACCTTATTAACTCTCCAGTGCTGAAACAGGTGTTGAGAACTTCCTTTGACAGGTGTATCCCACACTATTATCAGTCCTGAGCTATCTCCCGAGAACATGTGGAGCCCTGGGAAATAATAACGACTTATAAGTAGAAGAATACCACAGAAAAGGATGTATGAACACAAAACAACTTTTTTTTCCTGTTATTTTTGTGAACAGGCAAACATCAATTCTTGCCTCTCTTGCTCATAATACATGACATAAGCTGATACCATAGATTTGGATTCAGCACAAAAAATATGCAGCCCCCCAGTATATGAGTTTTCAGCCCGGTTTTTTAATTTTTACTTATATACTAGAACCAGCAAAAATTGAGCATGTTTGGCGCAATGAGCTTCATATGATTGGCTAATGCTTACCTATACTTTCACTGAGAGCGTCTTAAATATTTAAGAACAAATATCCTTTCCCAACAGTTCTTAAATTACACACAAATAGTTATTCTTTATAAAAATGCAACTGTTTCCCCTTCGTAGTACCTACTCCTGTGAGTACCTCCAAAGAGGAACCATCTCATTACTAATGATGTCACTACTACCAGAAAAAGTCCAACACTTTCAAGTATCTTACTCATTCACCCACCTTCAGTTCTTCCCACCCTCCCCTAGCACATTTCTAGCTAGCTATGCCACTAGCTCTACCACTAGCTCTGCCACTCGCTTTTCAGCTCTTAATCTACCCATTCGCATTCTTCACAGTGGTCAAATCTGTCCTTCTCTGTTTGCCACATTCTCTGTCAATGTTGAGGTTGCTCATCACCTTCCCTCTTCTTCAGTCTAGCATTAACGTTTGGCACAATCTAACTACTGTCTCATGCTCTTTATATCGAGTTGATAACTTTGAATGACAATACGGTGGAGCTGTGTTTGCTACTGTTCTGATTGTGCGATCTCCTGTCCTGAAGTTCTGTTCTGAGAATTCTCTAGAAGCCGGTGTCAGATTTTCTGCTTCTGCTTTTAAATCAGTACAAAGTTCTTCCACCTACTTCTACAGCCAAACCTGTGTTTTTTCCAGCTTACCTCTCTACACTAACTGCTAGGCTTTTCTCTTGCATCCTGATCTATTTGCCTCCTCTGAACAGTGTAATCTGTGCTTTGCACTCTGCTATTGATTGCTGACACTTGTACAAACCATTAGCTAACCAACAACAGCTACTTATAGGGGTAATGGAAACCAAACCACAACCAGATTTTGCTCTGTCACCACTGCCTGACCACTACACGTTTGTTTGTCCATCCTTTCTATGCTTACCTTTCCCGGTTACTCTGAATTCCTATCAGAGATTATGTGTCCCTTTGTATTCATCCAACTAAGGCATCACACTCACATTATTAATTGCACACACAGCTAAAACTATTCTGTTACAGCGTTTCACATCGCCTCTACAAAATAAAGCAAACCAGTTGATCAAACAAATTGATCTTCAACTGAGGACTTTGGGAAAAAAAGTAACACTAAATACATACCTTCTGCGTCAAAACAAAGCGTGTTGATGAAACTTTTGTGACCATCAAGCTCCCGTAGCAGCTGCCCATGGATTTCTTTCACATTTGCATTCCAGATTCTAATCACCGAGTCGTAACACCCCGTCACAACCAAGGAGTCAGCAACTGGGTGGTACTTTGCAGTGTAAACAAACGAAGGATGAGGGAAAACTTTCACTGCGGACGCTGCCTGCATTCCTAGTTTCCACATTCTAAAAGAAAAGGACGTTGGGAAATCTACTGTATAAAGCAATCCCATCAGAACTGATGCCGTGTTTGTGCTAGTGGTTTTAGAGGCCAATGCCTGAAAAAACACTGAACACCACCTGTTTATCCTACCACTTTGTTCCACCTATATTTAATCCCTTAATTCTTGTTAGAAAGTACCATATTAGGATACATTCACTATTTCACATAGTATTCTGTCTTCAAAGTAAATTTATGACTAATTGCTCATTTAATGGGTATTTTGCTCATTGAAAAACACACCTAAAGTATTCCATAGAATGGATCTGTTCCCTTCTTTCAGGAGTTATAAAGAAATTATTAAGACTTTCTGGGGTATCACTCATTTACGGTAATAAATAAATAAAGGTAGAACAAAAATCCCACAGAGGAACATCGAGGACCACTAAATATAAATAAAAGCCCATAAAGTTTTAAAAGAATAATTACCTACCACACAGTGACTGTGAGCTCAAGGATGTTTTCTTCACATAAATTCAATTCTTACTATGCATCTATTTCCTATCCTTCACCACCCACAGCCGTAAGATCAGATTTGTCTTAGGAAGTGGGTTGGTGTTTTTTTTTCTGTTTGATGCTAATATATTTTATTATTGAGCCTTGCCCAAAGATGAGCCCATAAAGAATGAAATGGTACCTGGCTCATGAAATACATGTGGGTAGCACATTTCAGAGAGCTATAATATGGAATGTAATTGCTTAAGTGCCACCCTTCCAGGTGGGGTGGCTACTTCTGGTGGCTACTTGAGGAACTGTAAGCTTACTCTGAGCCGAGTTCATTATGAAATTGCAATCCCTTACTGTATAGTGATTAATTTGTAAATTACCGTGCAAAGCTAACAAGGAGTCTGTCTTTCAGAATGGTTTTGTTCTAACAACATACAGGTTCATTTATTGCTCACAAATTACATGGGACCAAAGCTTGGGAAAGCTCAAGGATAAGATACAAAACACTATATAAAGATGGAGCCACATTAGTTCCCAAATTTCCCTTAGTACACAGTCTGAGACATAATACAGGTTGAATTCTACCACATTTCAATGGCAAAATGCTCCCAATATGAAAGGGAAAGAAAAGCAGAAACTCCTTGCCTACGCTTTGAATTTTAAAGAGCTTAAGGCAACGGTCAATAAATACAGGAACTAACAACTCGTACAGTGACTACGCAGAGCAGACAGAAAAGGAGGCTGACCACTACAGTTTCAACTTGCTGCCACAAATTCAAGAACTGAGGAACAGCAGGGCCTTCTTATAGGTAGCATAAGTGACTGAAATTGGTATTTACTTCACTATAAAAAAAAAAATAAATGTAATCTGCATCCAAAGGAAAAACAAAATCATGGGCTAAGCTGTTAAAATACTGTTTTTATTCCTACATAAGCAGCAAAAAAAAAAAAAAGAAAGCACTTCCACACGTACAATATATCATTTAACAATTCTTCTGGCATTTTAATTATGCAACTGCCTGTAGCATTACGGAGTTGCATAACAGAAACAAGAGATAGGGATCTGAAGAGCTAAAGGAAAAAAAAGCCCTATGAAAACCTATGAAGTTGCTCATAATAAAATTGCATAGTGTCACAGCCATACTTTCATGTTTTTCTACAGTTTGGAGGGTTCTGCTTTTAAACCTTGAACAGATTAGTATGATATCGTTAACGCTGCATTAAAGTTGTAGAGGAAAATGCGTATGCTTTCACTCTCAGAAATAATGCTATCAAATTACATTTACAGCAAACTAAGTTGAATTATTTAACTATGTGTCAAAAAAAGAAATAACAGTGTTACACATATATGTCCAGTCCAGCCAATTTATACATTTAACTTGAATCTTACATTTTCAGTTTCCTGCCTCATGTTCAAATTTGCAAACTTAATACTGCATTCATATTATGGCAATTTCTCCAGGGCATATTCCAACTGTCTCAATGACTTTTGGAAAGATAAGGTTTTTTGGGGTTGGTTTTTTTTCTTCTGCACTGTAGATTTAGACACTAGAGTTGGAAAGCTTACACAAGCTTTGGTCTCAAATACATATATATTAGACACTAATATGTAAATACAGCATAAGTGATTAACTCCATAATTTTTATAATACTAGAGTAAGACACACAGCAATTAAATCTTTAATTAAATCATTATAGCACATTTTTAAGTAAGAAATTAAACTGGACCACTTTCGTTGTTGCTTCTGACATTATCTGCCAGAACATCTTCATCATACTGACCTGACAGTGCCATCAGAGGATGCAGTAAGAAGGTATTGATTGTCTTTTGACCAACAAAGATCATACACTATGTTAAGGTGACCATAAAATTCTCTCAGGAACTGTCCAGAAGGAATTTCATACACTAGTGAAGTTTAAATGGAAAAATTAAAAATTTTGTAAGCATTTATGCAACATATATATTATATATAGTATATAAATATGTAATTATTAGTGCAAAGTTTAGTCTAATCATGGGCTGAGTTTCTGCTAGCATAAGTCAACTGATTTTCTTTATTTTCTCATTTTCAAAGAACAAGATCAAATAGTTGCTAGATAGGCACAGACAGTGAGCATATACTTCCATCTAGTGGTTCATGGATGTCACAAGTGTCTTAACCCTTAAGAAACAGTTGATTTGCTTTAAATTATTAGAACCAGATTGGGATTATTATTATTATTTTCAGTTATTTATTTTGAAAGCTACACAACCAACCTTTGGACTAGATTAACACAGAGATAATTTTCTGGGGCTGCGTAATAAGGGAATCTAGACCTCCTGTTCACTGCATTTAAACATTTATTTTGTGGACACTTAAAATACCGTTCTTTCTGAGTCTCAAAATTCATATGCAGGCTTTAAGAGCTATGAGGTTGAGGCTACTGTGAAGAAGCAGCCCCAAATTTGAGTAATAAGGCATATTTGTAGTTCCAACTGAATTGGACCCATGGAAGACAAGAGCCTCCAGTGATGAGTCTGGAGATGACAGTATTGCAGGTATCTTACTTTCCTGACAGGTTATGAGAAAAACTAACACAAAAAGCATGTGGTGGGGGCTGGAAAAGCTATTTCACTTCAAATCTTCCTAGCAGAAAATAAGTTCCTTTTGCAAACTGATTTAGTATTTCTGATAGACCTCTGAGCCAAAATACTGTGCTTTCATAGCATCAAAGTGGATGCACACTACAGTATGTGAAAAGCCAGTTCCAGCCTTATTCACCCAAAGAGCATTTTCCTCAACACTCTTTAATGTGTAATCTACAAAACGTGATTTAAAAAATACATTTTTTTAACCTTGAATTTCAAATCACATGACTTATGAGGAAGAAGAGGAAAAAAAAAATATAAAATTTAACTTACAAAGAATGGGATAGCCATTCCTTCCTGCACAGGCTGCTGCCAGTGTTTTCCCATCATGAGAGAAGCGAATACAGAAACAGCCCATATCTCCACCTCGCAGTGAAAAGAGATGCTTGTTCGGTATGCGGCAAACCTAGCTTTTCAGGTAAGAATTGGGATGACACCGTTATGAATATTAACTACCCCCTGCTGAAAACACATTCTTAGTTCCTGTCATGCATTAACTTTTTAAAAGCTATTAAACTACTTCATTTAGAAGAGAAAAAAAAAAAAAATCCACCCTACAAACCAACACTTCTGCTGGATAACTTAGGCCACATCTAGTTTGTGTATTTGTTTCTACCCCATCGTTACAGACAACTAGCAAGTTGTAAACACCTAAGAAAATTTAAAATGGATTTCCTTTATCTCAAGAAGCATTTAGTGATGAGTATTGTCAATAATATAAGCTGTAGAGTTCAGCTCTAAGTCCAGCTTGTTTAAGGAGTCTAAGCACAACTTTTTGTAACGGTGATTAGAGCGTGAACTCAGAAGACTCATTACAGGCACTCAGACCTTAGGTCCCTCAAACCACCTTTAGCATTCCCCATCTGTAATTCAATTACTGATTTATTTTTAAACGTAACTGAAGATGAAACATTTCCAAAAAATTGCACAGGTATTAGTCCCCCTTCCTCCCTCCCAAAATATTTCTTTTTTTTCACCCAAACGCTTTGTCTCCAGAAAAAAATCCAAAGTTTAAGGGTAACTAAAATAGCCAGAGTAGTTATGTGATTATTTAACTTAAACCTGATTTACCTTTACTAATGAAAAACTAGTATAAACAGATTCATATACATTTAAACATATACAAATAGATGTACTGAAGTCAGTAAGAACCTTCTTAATAAGGTTCTTCAATGAAAGTTCCTTCTAATTCTGTTATACCATACAGAAAAAAACTTTAACTGAAGGAATAAAAAAAAAAAAAAAGAAGAAACACAAAACCACAAGAAAAAATATTTCCAATCAAGCTGAAATCTGAGAACTGGTTTCCTGTCTTACTTCTACGACCTGAATAGCCCTATTCTTTCAAATTCCTAGAGAATTCTGGAGAAACAAGTACCTGACTGTTCCGGAAACAAAAAATAAATGGTTAAATCACCTGCATTTGGTAAGAAGTTAAGCATCCTCTATTATTTCTGAGAGTTCCTTATGTTTTGTATTTTTTGTACTATTTAATTTGCTTTAATGAATTATTTGCTTCATAATACTGATATCATAAAACTGAAGTTATAAAAAGATTGAGTGTCTTTAAATTATTTTTCTTTAAGCAGCAAATAAAACCACTTCACCTGCCCAGGCAATCTTGTCCATTTAATTGGCTCCCTCTTCTCCTCTGGAATAGGTTCACATGATTTTTTAGATCCCTCTCTCTGGAGTTCACCCAGTGCTGCATTACTTTGTTCCTGCTGAACAGCTATCATAGAGCGGAATGAAGGAGCAACCTTAAGGCAAAGTAGAATAAGTATCAGAAAAAAACATTTTTAAAACAAACAGTGCAATATCTGAGAATATTAAAAGGTACTTTTTACATCTGAAAAATACCAATTGGAAAAAAGCTTAATACATGAAAACTGCACAGCAGAAATTTCATTTAAAGTAACCTGAGCAAGCCCAAAAGCAACTTCCAAAGTTAAGTCAATCAGACTGTCTCAAAGATTTTTCAAATAATTGATACGTTTATATTTTTATTAACTATCCAGGTCAGTGAAAATTATCAGTACTCTAGTACCTGATACAGGTGATGTATAAAATACAGCATTTCAGCAGGACAATAGTTCCAGGGACATTAACCTGCCGCCTTCAAATCAAAATCCTGCTTCAGCAACAAAATCCATTTGTGATACTAAAAGGTATCACCAGCGCTGTGTATCGAACAAACCATGTTCAAGAGTTGTAAAAAAAAAATGGAGTGACCACATTTGTGATTTTAATTGTACAGAAAGCATATAAACGTTCCAATCTTCTCCAAGTACACTCACTGAACTTTACCTACCAGTTACACCAAGGCTGAACATGGGAAACCTTGAGCTGAGGGCACAGAGGCCATTAACCAGAAGCTGCAGTTCTTATTGGTTGCACTAAAAACAAGAATCTTCAAGAAGTCAGCTGAACACCAGACAAAATTACTGTTTTCTTCCAGGTGGACAGCTGACAGGTATCCACTTCAAGGTGAATAACTGTCTGGGTTCTTGTGACTAAAAAGGGAGGTTGGACAACTCCTATACAAGTAGAAAGCAATTTAGGAGCTCAAACCAGTCATCCACACATCGATGTCTACTCCAATTTTAACCAAGACATCTATTTTGATATCTACTAGCCCATGTAGGAGGTATGGGAGATCTGGGCCCCTCTGGAGAAGCAGAAGACAAGGCAGGATCTGTAACAGATCTTACATGGAACCAGAAATCTATGCATAGAAAACTGTATCATGCCATGGCTTTTCTCTAGAGCTCAATCCTAGCTTTGGCAAATCTGGCATTTATCAGAACAAGAATGAAATAATATCAGTAGTCAATGGATCCAAGTCAAGCACAGCTCAGAAAGACTATGCAAATTGATCACATCACTTGAGCTTCAGCAGAAGACTGTGAAACAGGGACAGTGGTAGCACCTAAACATACCAGGAAAACAGTCAGACCATGGAGAAGATGGACTCAAAATGCTTTCCAGAAAGATGAAGCACAGCTGCTCCAGCAAAGCACACAGAATTCCTAACAACTTCAGCAGCCGACTAAGAAGAGCTCTGCAGATGTCATTCTAGTATATGGATTAGAAAAATGTCCCTAAAACTTATGAACTCATCCCACAGAACAGCTTGGTTTTGGACCACATCTCACCAGGCTTCCCACAGACCACCCTTGACTGTATGAACAGAGCACAGAAGAAAGACTTATGACAACTGCAAATACATATGGAAAATTATCTAATAGAACCATATTGTACTCACATTGGAGAACAATAAATGCTGTATTTAACTTGAAAGCACATCTCAGCATATACCAATGAAAGCCTTTCTTTAAGGGAGTTTTCATTTGAGAAAAATTAAGACTCATTACAGCTTGAGGGTGCAGGGAATCGGAGTTAAGTGACTTAAATCTTCCCTCATTTACAAGTTTACACACCTGCACGAGGCCAGTGGCTTAAAATAGCATTTCTCCTAATGAGAAGGAATATCACTTCAAGAAAATACCCTCAAAGTTTTCTGACTGTCAATAGCACACCCAATTTTCCAAATACAGCTACAAAGGGTGGAGTTTGCAACATCTATCTTAAGATGCAAAGTTCTTATTATCGCTAGTTATACGTTAGCTCTTTTATATACTGCATGTAAGCACAGCTTTTATATACATGAACACAAACACACTCTAACTAGTTACTAATTCCTACAGAAAATTTACAGGTATTTAATTTATAAATATATTTAACTTACGTGATCTGGCAGTTTTATGCCTCGTACGGTTACATATAACGTTGATGGGTAACGATTTCTAGGACATTTTGCCCACCAGTCATAAACCTCAACAACATTTGAATGTGACTTCGTCCTTGGAGGTGGGTAATATAACTGCAGACGGAGTTTTCCATCAACGTTTCGAACTCCATTTGCACCTACAAGCTGGAAGGGTGATTTAAAAAGAGGAAAAAATGTATTACTTTTATGTTAACGTAAGACAAGTCATTGATTATGTCTAATATCTTGAATAAGTACAGTATAGACTCTGAAATCCACTTCCCATTGGGAAAATATACTATCCCTAAAACTGGTAATGAAGTAAGCATGTAAACAGCCCCAGGATCAAATCACTAAGATTAAAGCTTAGATGGCAGCCTACAGTAATATCCTGTAGGTGAGAGGATCTCTGCAGTACCTTTATTTTTTTTTAATTTGTGCTTGCTAGAATCACATGAATCTCAAAGGACTGTCAATCCCCAAAAAGGCTCTTACAAATCTAGCCCCTTTGAATGCCGCAGCAAAGGTCATTAGTAAGGCTTTGACTCATCACAGAAGACACAGCAAAGCAGTATCTTTTCCAGCTTCAGAAGAAATAAAGAGTTCTCTCTCTTGAGCTGATGAACAAACTACTGACATTAACACTGACCACTGTTTCTCAGGGCATTTCTGCTTTGACTGATCCAGATAAAAGGATAACACGTGCAAATGCAGTAGGAATGAAGAACAGGCCACAATTTTATTTGTATTTATGAACTGGAAAGCCATCCTTCCCTTTGCTCAGGAATAGGCTGTACTGAATGCCTGGATGGAGAGCTCATTTCAGAGAGCTCCCACCAGTTCTTCGCCCAGACAGCGGGTATCAGCCCTCCGATTCCAGTAGATTCATCTTTGGCAAAGCTGAGAAGAGACGCTGTATGGAATGAGATGAAGGTGTCTCCATAATCTCACAGTCCATTATCTTCTCCTGCCCTTCTCATGTTGTGGATTGCTCAATGGCTGTCAAGATCTACCTCCCACAGGGGTAGGTGGAAATGAACGATCCTCCAGCAAATTAAAGCTTGTCAGCTTTCAAAGGCCAAACTGGCACATTCGAGTCTTGCCTTACAGAACAGTCAAGGTACACAAATTATTGGATTTGTCATTTTCTTTGCAGAGACAATCTCATGAACACACAGAAAACCCTCAAAGAAAACCTCCTTCTGTACTATATGAACAAAAAAAAAATAATAATCTGTTCACATTCTATACTTTCCTGAAAAATACATATTCTTTACCAACAAGCTTGTTACTGTGAATTTTATGGGGCAGAGGAAGAGGAAAAGGAGAGCATGGCCAAGCAAGCAAAGATTTGTTTTTCCATCTCTGTTGCCTGCAAATATTAAAAAATATTTTCCCACTTTGTGCAGTTAGTGTCTTTTGGATAATTGACTACAAAGATTTATAAATTTCATTTCTTCATTTAAATATTTACAATACCTTTAGAAATGCCCAACAAATTTTTCGGAAACCACGTTCCTGGATTTGAACATCAGAATTGGCTCTCACTTCATCCACACTTAGCAAGTCAAGGATCTGAAAGTATTGGTAGGAATATAAATAAATTTCTGATTAATATATACTTCATGATAATTAAATAAACATTGTTGAAAATATGCTAGATGCGATCCACTAAATTAAGGAACTTTCAGTTTTAAGCAATTACAAAAACAGTGCCTGTTCCACACAAGCAAGCAGTTAGAAATAACACATCTTTATGCATTTACCTGATGACTATGCTTTAAAAAAAAAGTCAGGTCTTAAATCATTCTTGCTTCCCTTCTATCTCAATAATGTGTTAATGTCTAATTGTCATAAATCCTATGTAGTTCACAAATCATTTAGGTCACAAATCTGACGGCTAAACCCATCTGTATGTTAATCTAACTGGAAAATGGCAGTCAAAATGAAGTTTTCCTTTCCCAGCTTTATCACTTATGTCACAGAATCAATTGTAGAATGGTTTGGGTTGAGAAGGGATCTTCGTAGATCATCCAGTCCAACCCCCTGCCATGGGCACGAGATCAGGTTACTCAAAGCCCTGCCAATATGACTTTGAACACTTCCAATGGCATCCATACATTTCCTCATTTCTCTGGTCAGTGACCAGTGTCTTCTCATTTTTTAGCCACTCCTGGGGGTTTATCTGGTACACAAAGAAAATTTGGAATCATGCTTTCTTCACATTGGCATTTCATAAGCCACACTGAAGTCAAACAGCATGCTTCCAGTATAGTCATACTTTTGGTCTCGACACTAACACGATTTTCATGGAGAATCGTTACATCCAAATGTAATTACTTTTGTGTTAAGCAACTAAGGACTCTTAACTCCATGAATGCATTCACTGTGAGTATCACAGAACACAAACATATTGCATACATGATCCATTTGAAATATAAAAACCATGAAAAAAATATTTATTGTCTTAGGTTCCCATTTTCAGGTTAATACCACGGAACCTCTCTTTACAAATATTACAATACTTCAGCTTAAAATCATGTTGAATATATACCTTACAATTTCACCATTAAACTTAATTATATTGGAGGACAAATTAATTAGAATTACTGTGTGAAGAATGGGACAGGGGAAGTAGATGTCCAAAACATTTCTTAATAGAAAAGAGGGCAATAGCTTGCTCGTTGACACAAGGGAAAGGGGTGTTGCGACAAGCAGGCAAACTCCATCTCCGAGCTTCTGGTACTTCAGCTTCATTTCAGATATCAAGAATCTAAAAAAGTTAAAAAATTATATCTTCTCTACATGGTGCCCTCTCTCCTGATCTGGAATGACCTTACCAGCCTTTCCCAGAAGTTTGACAGTTAATTTAATAAGAAATCTTTGTCCTCCTTACTACTATCAAAACAGGGGGGGTTGTTATAAAAAAAAAGAAAAAGGTTTGCAATCACCAATACCATTTTTTGCTATCTCCACTTAATTCTGTGTCTTAAGCTACTAACCCAATGTAACTGAAATAAAACACCTGAATCAGTCAAATATATACTGTTAAAGAAACAAACATAATGAGCATAAATTTAATCTAAAATATTTACCTCAAAAAACAGGATTACACAAGGGCTTTCTTCAGTATTTTGAATAAAATAATTAAAACGCTCATTAAATATGACTTGCTCCTCCCACTCTGGAACCGATGATTTAGACTGTCTGAAGTCATATGGTTGTGTCATAATAGGAAGAATGTGCTCTATTTGTTCTTGTTCATAGTAAGATGAAACTTTCCTATTGCTGTTTGAAAATTTCCAAAGAGTTACAATTGTTATGGCACCTTGAAAAAAAACCCAACTCAAACAAAACAGTATTTTCAATTCCTGGAAGCAAAGAAACATCCAAGATACCATTTGTTTGATTTTAGAAAAAAAATTTCTAAAACCACCCAGAATTTAAAGACAATTAATTCACAATATATTTAGAATGCTACCGACCGAAGTTCAAAATCCTAACAATCAAGTTACTGTTAGCAGATTTATGCATCATGATCACGGTAGAGTCTACTGCTCAAAAACACTGTTAAATACTGGTTTTCAAGAAGCACAGGGAACTGCTGGAGAGGGTACAGCAAAGGGTTATGAAGATAATGAGGAGACTAGAACATCTCCCTGATGAGGAAAGGCTGAGGGACCTGGGTCTTTTTGGTCTGGAGAAGAGAAGGCTGAGGGGGGATCTGATCAACACCTAGAAATACTTAAAGGGTGGGTATCAGAAGGATGGGGCCAGTCTTTTTTCAGTGGTGCCCAATGACAGGACAAGAAGTAACAGGCACAAACTTGAACACAGGAAGTTTCATCCAAACATGAGGAAGAACTTCTTTCCTTTAAGGGTGGCAGAGCCCTGGCAGAGGCTGCTCAGAGAGGTGGTGGAGTCTCCATCTCTGGAGACATTCCAAACCATCCTGGACACATTCCCGTGAAACCTGCTCTGGGTGGACCTGCTTCAGCAGGGGGTTGGACTAGATCTCCTGAGGTGCCTTCCAACCCCATAGCATTCTGTGATTCTGTTTTCAGGAAAATTATGCAGAATTACAGGGGAAACAACTGAAACAATTAGAAATATGAAGAACTGAATTTCATTTCAGGATTTTAGTTCTTTTATAAAATGGAAATGTCTACAAGAGTTTTGCTTACTTATTCTAATCTCAGCTGCTGCTACGTATTTTGGGAATTTAGGAAATTTTCTCTGAGGAGAATAAACTGTGCTGTAAATATGGCAACCTCAGGAGCAGTACAGCAGTGCAGAATATTTAGAAGTGCCAAAAAGAAAAAGAACATTGTAATTTACTGTAAGCATATAGGTAGATTACTGTATCTGTACCATAGATGTAGAAACTAATGTATGACATTGTAAGCTTAAAATTCATCATTATTTTTATTTTCCTATTTCATTTTCTAGGGAAGAATCTATGTATTTATAGTGATCATTAATAACAGAACCAGTTTATCAAAAGTCACCTGTGATCCTTCTTAACATATAAGCCACTTCTCTGATCAACGACATGGATTTTAACCATGGGATGAGATACCAGGACATCAGTTTTAAGTCGATCAGATCGATGGATATAAACTCCCAACACAAGATCATCATCAAAACCAAATTTGGACTGAGTTGAAATTTCTGAATTCTTCATTTCCTCCTCGATTTCTGCAGCAACTTCTGTGTTTTCTTCTAGAAATAGGAACAAAATAAATAGAGATTACTATGTTCCACCAGTGACAGTTTAAAGGAGTAAAAAAGCTCAGTATCATCTTTGCAAGCAATAGCAAACTAATAATATTTAACATGTCCTTTATGCAATAGGTTAAAATTATCACTGTTGCAGCATTTTAAACGTATATGAATTTATAGTAATTAATATAGTCTAAACCTACTAACAAACATTTTTATTAAAAAGCAGAGGTCTTCCTCTTGATTGTCATAGGTTCTCCTGTGTAAAAATGACTTAAAATTCACACAGTTCAATATCCTACTCTGGACTACAGTCTATAGTAGGATTGGTTTGTGCTTTTTTTAAGGAAAACTTAAAAACATAGAGCAGAAACATCATTTTCAGAACTTCTTCATTTACAAGTTATGGTAAGACCACCGTACTGAATAGATATCAAAAGACCTGCTCCTCAACAATTTCTGTAATTTCCATTTTTTAAAAAAAGATTTCTTACATTGGCCTCCAAAACATCTGAGGAATTTCTCCATTTTGACTATGTGTTGCATGAAAAAGGATTACTTATGTTTGAATTGAACACCAGGTTAAAGCAATGGTGATACACCATTTACAGCATAAAGTAAACAAAAAAGATAAAATAGTAAAAAGACAATTAGAAGACGCATCTAATAATTCTCTGTAGAGGTGGTATTTATATACTATAGAATGCTTTAAAAAAGCCCACTTTTTAAGTATTTATCCATTTCAAAAATATTTACAGTAAATGAATTCTCAAGACTTTAGACTGATACATAAAATGAACTTCCTTACAAGTTTGTCTCAAAATTGGAAGAACAAAAATACAATTCAGTAACTAAAGAAACATAAGTAACTTCAACAGCTCTAACAATTTTGTGTTAGTATCATGGACAAATATGTCTGTAGCAGCAAAATAAAACAAAACAAAAACAAAGCCTTGGGTAAAGCAGCAAACCAGCACACAGTTCTAACATTTCATTGGCAAACCTTTTTTGGTTTTCTTTTTAACCTTCTTTGCTTTAGGTCTCTGTTTTTCCCTGCTTTCCTCCAGCTTCTGTCCTTCTGATGTAAATAGTTTTTCCAATGACTGATTTTCATTGCCATCTTCTGCTGGATGATGCTGGAGCTCCGAAAGGGACATTGCACTGCAATGGAATGGATTGCTGTCAGCAATTGTATTCTACCACATACATGGATGGAGTTGCTCTTGGCCATTATTGTGCTTGAAATTTCTGCATTAGCTCTGCAAATCAACATTTGTGTATCTTCAAAATGCAACACCCCCAACCCGCCAACATTCATGTCTTGCCTTTTTCATTTCTCTTCCCTCTTTCCCCTAATTTCCAGATAACTGCAGAACTATTCAAGCTAATAGCCTTTTTCTGGATCAGGGCCATCACTCATCACTAAAAGACAATGCACAGAATTATCTTAAGTGAGTTGAAAGTGAGTTCCACAGAAAATAAGCCAGATAGCAATGGAGGGTATTTTTTTAAAAAAGAAGTTAAACAGAATCTGTTAAATATTAATCTTGATAGCATTTTGAGGAAGTATTTAGTAATACTTTTTCATAACAGAATCGTCCACTTCATCACACCTGTACAGTTTATCAGAAAGCTTCTGGCCACCTTAAAACAAAATGAAACACTTCACTTCAGATTCACAGACACCCAGTACACAATTTACCATGGTACCTTGTTTCAGCTTCACTTGAAACTGCTACTTCTTTCTTCTTTTTCTTCTTTTTGCCCACTTCATTGTTCAATACAACTTCATGGCTTTGAACACTGGAGGTAAATTCGGACATCTGTTCTTTAAGTTTCATTCTTATTTTCTTTTTAATTGCATTTGCCTCATCCTCAGCCACATGCAGCTGATAGGCTCGAATTAGCTCTTCCTCCTCTTCTAATTCAGTTACATTTCTCGCTTCAGTCAAGGAATTTTTAATCTTTCTATCACCTTCTTGCTGAGGTACATCTGCTTGTGATTTACTTTTTGTTTTCTTCTTTGGAAAATCAGGAATCTTTTTCTCAAAACCCTGCAATTTAGCTTCATAGACATTTTCCTCCTCATTAAATTGTTCTTGTAGCAGTGATTTCTTTTGCTTCTTGTTAGACTTTGGTTGCTTGTTCTCCTCTCCGCTAACAATATCATTGTTTATTTTCTCTGCAATTGAAGCTTTCTCTCTCAGTTTGTTTTTTGTAAATCGGGGACTCTCTTCTTCAGGATTATACGTGTTGTTTATAATTGCTTCATCATTCACACTTTCCTTAGCTAGATCAATGTTACTTCTAAAGGTGTCAAGCTATAAACAAAAAGAACAAAACATCATTGTACCAAAAATTATGTTCTAAGGACAAACATGGTACTTTACGTTATCTGTAGTAACATTAAACAAAGTAAGATGAAATGAAAGATTTAGTTATTTCCTTGTTTGAAATTAACAAGTGACAGATTGAAAGGCAACAGAAAATTCATACCGAAAAAAAACCCACAACATTTTGTGTTTGGGCACTTCATCCTCAATTTTGTTTCACTAGGTTTTTAAATGACTATTCTGCATATCCAGTAAAAACAACAACAAAAGAAATCAACAAGTCTACTCCATAAACAGATGCCAATGCTTAGACAGTTGAAGACTTGAAGATGACACACAGCACAAAATCAAGTATTTTCATCCACTGAAACTGCAAGTTAGAGACAGGTGTCAGGCTCAGTTGTTTGTAGTCTCTTTCACTGAAAAGTTTTACAACGAAATTATATTAAGAAGTGCTAAAACTGAAAAACTGATTAAGACTTTTCCCCTCCCAACTCCTTATTCTTAGTAGAATGACAAAGAGTTGATCTACAGACCAGTCTAGTAAAACCAGCTAAGATAAATTTCAGCTAATGCATTAGTTTGTGCACTCCTCTGGCCAATTTTTGCCTTTTTTTTTTTTTCCCCTTTTTAGAAAAACACATTATAACCTTTCCCCCTCTCCTTCAGGTTTCTGTTCCTGGTTACTAAATGCCCAGTTATAATGGCCCATCCCTGGAAACATTGAACGTCAGGTTGGACAGAGCTCCAAGCAACGTGATCTAATTGAAGAGGTCCCTGCTCATTGCAGGGGAGGGCTGGACTGGCTGACCTTTAAAGGTACATCCCAACACAAACTATTCTACAACTCTATGACGACTCCAAACAACACAGCAAGTAACTAAGGCCTAATTCTGTAAGGAGCCTGACAAATAGATCTCTGTTCCTTGATGGAAATTCTATGAAGTCGCTCAGGCTCATTTACTCTGCTGTTTTCCATAAAACTCTCTGGCAGAGTCTCCATGTGAAACATCAAAAAATACTTTAAAATACAATGAAAGCAGAGTAAAAAAAAAATAGTAATTTGGAAAAAATATAAGCATCTGCATACAATTTCTTCTTTCCCAAGACCATCTTCCTCCCTCAATAAACATAGACATCTTCCCCTTCTAGGCAGGACACTTCTCTCAGATACAGAACCATGTTTGTCCAAACACTTGTAAAATATGACAATATGTGTAATAAGCGATCACCAAAATGTAGCTTTGCTGAGAAGATGCTTATAAGAAGAAAAAAACAATGAAGTTGCGATGGCAACCATGCATTGGAGGATGGATCCTGACTTAAGAGTGTCCACTTGTTGAATAATCTTCCTTCTAGTCATGGAATAAAACACTCAATGCACAAGACTTCTGCTTCCATGTTGTATGCCCTTAATTACTTGACCCTGCAAAACTTCATTACTGTCTTGTTTTATTCGCATCCAACATTCGAAGAGAAGAGAAGGCTTTGAGAAGACCTTAGAGCAGCCTTCCAGTATCTGAAGGGAACCTACAGGAGGGCTGGGGAGGGACCCTTTGGCAAGAAGTGTAGTGACAGGACAAGGGGTAATGGCTTTAAATTGAAAGAGGGGAGATTTAGATTAAATATTAGAAAGAAAATCTTTCCTGTGAAGGTGTTAAGGTACTGGAACAGGTTGCCCAGAGAAGTTGAAGCCCTCCAGGGATCAGGCAGCCACAAGGCCAAGCTGGATGGTTGTGCTTGGAGCAACCTGGTCTGGTGGGAGGTGTCCCTGCCCATGGCAGGGGTTGGAACTAGATGATTTTTAAGGTTCCTTCCAACTCTAACCATTCTATGATTCTGTGATTCTGAGAGAGAACGTGGAGGGCAAGGAAAGTATAAGTATTGAAGAAGGTGAAGGGAGGAAAAAGAAAGTTTGAAGTACGTGAGAACACAGAAGAGAAAAAACATCACAGGAGTTTATTATTTGTACAGGAAAATGCACTAACTAGACTTACTAATGCTACACATTAAACAACACTGTCTTCATAAGGTATGAGTTAAAAAAGAAAGAGTGTAGAATTTCATGCTAGTATGGTTATCTAATACATCAGAAAAATCTAAAGCCACACATATATTTAGCTGTATTTTTAGCATCCTGAATCTAAAAATACTTTAAATTATCTCAGTATCAAATCATGAAACAACCTGTCTTTGTACCTTTATCTTTTACTTGCTTAAATGCACTACTAACATCCTCTTTATTCATAAGTCAATGATTTAAGAGGATGTGGAAGATTTCATATAAATAGCCCGAAATACAAAAGAGAGTAACAAAAATAGCAACAGGCTTTGTATAAATGAAAAATAATATATATAATTAAGGCTTTCTAATAGATTGTCCACCTCTTCATCTGCACTTCTAAAAATAGCTTTAACTGCAGAGTGTAAGGAATGAAGGTTAAAACACACTGGCAATTAAGACCCAACAGTGACCAATAGCTCAGGTCATGCTGATTTTTGCCTTTGACAGAACATTAATCCATTAAGCCCAAGAAGTAGAATTCTTTGAGAAATTCTAAACAAAAAGCCTTGGTCCTTGACCTGTTCAAGAGCTTATAAAATATCTCGTATCCAAGAATCGTTTCCTGAAAGAAATCTAGCTGTTGCAAAAACTTGCTTGAAATATTTACTAGAACTTGTTATTTAATATTTATACAAGCAAAAAAAAAAAATTACATTAACAAATATGAATAATAGCAGCAGTCACATAATTGTAGCAAACGTACTCTTAGGTAAAACTAATGACAGAGAATATCCTCATAATGAAAGAAAACACAACCTCAAACTACAGAGAATTCCAGGAACGGTATGCATAGATACTGCAGGCAACAGAAAGCTGCTTCAGCAGCTCAAACACAAATTCCTCAGATATATAAGCCTGTGTGATCTTAACTCCAGCCAACTTTTCCACATGCTGTAATCAAACAGAGAGGAAAGATGGGAGGGAGTCATAGAACAATAAGGTAAAAGCCAAGACATCCATGGAAACCATCAGATTAGGTCACAGGCAGAGGCAGGGATATAGTTATAGATTCTCTGGCTGATATGTACTGGTTGTAAAAGACTATTTGCTTACAACTGAATTGGTAATGAAGGCACTTGTGATGTTGGCTAGTTGGGTGGGTTGTTTAAAAAATTTTAATGCACTAGGGAACAAATTTTACCTCCATTGCTCAGATAAGACTACAAAATGTAGACGCTCAAAGCCGGAAGGACTTTAATTTACAGATAAGATGGGTTTGGAGAAGTTTCACCAACTTTTAACAGAAAACATTGAGAAAACACATATGGTCAACTAGTAGCAGTTCACTTATTTTAAATGCAAGAAACCCAATTGGAATCTCAACAATTATTCAGTGCCTGTGAATTTATGCAAAAAAAAAAAAAAAAAAAAGCTATGAAACAGAGCCTGGAAAAATTCCACAACCTCAAAGCTTTGCAGGATGTGTTTTACATCTAAGACAGAAGCTAAAGTACTGAATTAGTCAGAAGAAACATGTAAAACATCCACCTTAACCCTAAAGAATACAAGAATTTTCAAGCCTGGAGATAGAATGCTAGTACCTGTACCTTCATGAAACTCCAGACACCAGTCTGTCACCCAGGGCTTTATGAAGAAAGGGAAGCAATGGACTCAACAAGGTAGAAAGTAAAAAAGCTTCAAATGGATAAATCTGCTGCAGTCCTGCCTCGAATATAAAACCATAGTTAGAAATATGTGCACATCCTAATATCGTAAACTGGTCAGACCACAGTCTAGGGAAGAAATTCTTGCCTCCATATAAAGGGATCTTGCTTTTCACCTGCTAGAAAACTTCACTGATATTTTCCGAGTTAAACATCCCCCTTTCTACCATGAAATTGAGACTGAACCAAATAAACTCAATCATTTTCTCGCTGACTTTAGACAGATTAATCTATCTGGGCATTGCCTGGTGTGAGGCTTGCCTAATTCTAACAACTTATAATAGGAGGCACAACTGGCAAAAGCCAAACATGGTGACTGTTAGCCCTGGAAGGGATAGTACTAAATCCATTTTCTGACTGTGTCCCAATCGCTTGTTCTTTCAGCCATGCCTTCAGGCCTCATACACACTGCACCTGTGGCTATTAAACAACAAAACAGACCTTTCACTGGCCATCTCCACTACAAGCCCCTCATTCCTACCAGTTGTGACTTCAAACTTGTCCTGCCCTACTGACATCACCCTTTCCTCTTAGAGTCACACTGTTTCCCTTCTCCCCAGCCAAGTGAGCAGGCAATCTCCTTACCCTCACTTCCATTGCTTAAAATCACAGCAACCTCCTGTGGCTCCAAAACTCAGGTTTCAAGGAAACAGTGGTCTATGAATGTGAAGGTTTTATTAATCTAAGAAAGGCTAGATTCAGTAAAGACAGAAGAAAACATCAGACTGGAACATTTCCAGTAGAAAGATGCTCTCAACCATGGCTTATTTCTGATCAAAACTGGGAGACCATTTATGGAAAGCATGGCACACAAAGACAACCATCACTGATAAATTTCACAGTATTTCAAGAAATGTGAAACTCTATAGAGTTAAATTATATAAAGTGAAGAAAACTGGAACAAAACCAGACAACGTTTAACCAATCTACATCCTCTTCCCCTCCCACACATGTTTATTTCTTATAAAGAAATGACTGTTTATTTGCTGAAGCTTTTACAGAAATTTCTACTTGAATGCAACCAGCACAGAAAACACCAACCTGAGCTCTTGCAACTTTGCCACACTTTAAGAAAATATTTAAAATGGTCAGTATTAGGTTTCAATACAACTTCTCCTCAGGTTCCTATTTTTTTAGTGCTTGGTAAAAATCTACAGCTTCAACAAAACCATAAAGTCAGGCTTCCACACTGATCCCAAAAGGGCTTCTTAATTTGTGTGTGTACCACTAACTTGTGATTCAGTTCAGTGTGGTTTTAAGTGGTTTTAGACAATTTCAAAACATAAGTGTTTTACATCAGAGACTTCCACAATGGAAATTTATGGATTTTAAAATCAAAGTAAGCTTCAAATATGTATGAGTAATATGTCATTGCATATGAATATATAATTATGTGCTCAATACTACTTAGATCAGAAAGTACAGATTTAAAAGCTCACATTTCATCAAAAGAGTAAACCTAGCCAAGGAAGAATTTAGTCCTGTATTTACACATATGCCAGCAAAAAAAACCCACAAACAAACAAACCCCACACCTTCTAACTCTTCTATGCTATATTGTAGACATGACATTGATTCTTTGTATTGACTAAATACCAGTTACTTCAAGGAAGACAAAAGAAAAATCCACACAAATATCAGCTTCAAATTGTCAATCTAAATACAAAATTATGTTTCAGGATAACAATACTGAGTTCAATAAAACTACTCCAAATATATATAATAAATGCATACAGTATTGCGACATAAAATACCACTCCTTTGTCTTAAAGAATGAACATTCACTACCAGCATCTGGTATGAATACATTCATACACTGAAGTAAATACTGAATTTGAAGATTCTTCAAACTTCTCTGTACAATGTGAATGGAAAAAAAAGTACTGGCAAACTTCAAATGAGTGCCTGCCTCCATGTGCTGTTTTCTTTTACCCAGTTATATATTGTATGTAATCCTGGCATACCTCCAAATCATAAGGATGCATTGCTGGCACACAAACACAAATAAAGCCCACACCAAAACCAAAGGATATGTGCAAAAATATACATCATACTTAATTTAAAAAAAAAAATAATGCTTTTTTCTGATCTTTTTTTACATTAAGGGAGGCAATCAAACAAAGCTTGAATGGGTTCAAACTTACCACGATATTCTCTTGAGACTGAAACTTTTTTTTCTTTGATTTATTTCTTTCTGTCAGGCCAGCATGGTGTCTGAAGATTTCCTCAAATCGGACTTTGGTTTTTGCCTTTGCCTCACTTTCAACTGCAAAAAGAAATCTAGAGTGTGATTCATTAGCTCAATAATCGCCACTGCTAAAAAAAAAGTGCATTATCCTGCTTCAAAATTGCAAAGGACAAGAACTATTTTAGCAGAGAAAAATTTACCAAGAAATGCAATTGCAAAGGACAAGAATTATTTTAGCATGGAAAATTTACCAAGAATTTAATGCTTATAACAAAGGTGACACACCCTCTCCAGGAGAAGCAGCAGCTCTGACAAACAAACAAACCTAGAACCCAGAGGAGCACCACCCTGAGACAGATCTGTAAGAGGCAGGAGCATGCACGGATCCGAAATCAGCTGGAGCTGAGAGCCCCTGCATTCCTGTGAATCACAATGCTGCTATTAACAGTATTTCATCCCTTGAAACACTTCAAGTGGCAGGTGTTCTAGGCCCCCTGGGGTAATGCTTAATTTGCCTTTTTTAATTTTTCAGCTACAATCTGGCACACCACTGAAAAAGGCTGTTGAATCCTCAGCTAGAGCATATTTACAATTGTAATTACAATTTTTAAAAAAGCCCTAAAAAATAAAATAAAAAAAATTAAAACAACACTTTGAAAATCAGCTATAAACATGGACTCAAAACGGAGCCAATGCAACAGTAAAAATGTATAAACAGAAATAACTTCTATCATTTGCATCCAGTTGTGACTATAGAATATGTATTGGAAATCAAACTCAAAGCATTCTTACCTGCTGGCATTTTCAGTCCTCAGTTAGAAGTGGCTCAACACACCAGCTGCTTCTTCCTCAGAATTCACCATCCTATTTAAAGTAATTAACGACTTTCATTAATGTAGCTGGTCCATAGACTGGGAGCTAACAATTGAATGCATGCTAATTCATATCAACGATGAGTACGAGTCTTTTAGGGAAGTGTTTATTTCTAGACTACTTGTCTAAGTTATTAAAACTTTCCTGCCATCAAATCTCAGCTCAGGATTCTCAGCGTCTATCTTATAATTGTTATTTGAGAGTAAATAAAACCTAACACTGTAGCAGTTTAATTAGCTACATATTTCTGGGCAATAGCCAAATACTTCAGCACCGTAGTCCTCCAGTTTTCTAAAAAACCCTAGTGTTTCTTGAAATAATAATGACCCACAAAACCATTTATATTGAAGACTTTCTTTCCAGGTTCCTGCCCTGGCAGCATCACCGACAAAGTCACGGTGTAGCCAGCCGATAGCTTTCAGTGCAAAGATTATTATCTACCAGCAAATCTAACTTTATCACAAATTTCTAAATATTTATGTTTCCATAAAGCATTTGTATTTTGCGTAAAGCAGACAAGCAATTACATGAAACTCATTTCTTTACAGAACAAATGTTAGGCCCTCCTGGTTGTGGAGAAAAGCCTACAAATCCAATCCAAACAAAGCTGGAAGGCAAATGAAAATATTACACAGCTTTATCTTTTCATCAAGAAAATTCAGAATGTTTTACAGAAAATTTTAATGCAGAAGCTGTTTTGTAAACAGCAGAACTAAGGAAACCTGCCTTTCTATTAATGTGTTACAGTCCCCTTAGCCTTCCATGGAATAAACTCACACCGACCTCCCCGATAGCTCCAAGTTCTCTCGAGGTAACACCTTCTGTTAGACACCACTAGCTCATGTTCACCAGACACCCAGACTACATCTACCCTAATCAATTAAGATGTACCATTAAATACTGCCAGGCTCTACAGTTGCATTAGCCTTGGCACCATTTTGGTCCAAGCCACCAAACACTCACCCGGGCAACTGGTTAACTCGCCCAACCATCCTGGGTTTAGGAGTTAGCACGGATTATAATTAACAGGCAGTTAGCATGCAGCCTACTCTGATTTGGGGCTAAGAGTTTAATAGCATTAAAGTGGGCCAAACACACCACTTGGCCTCAACAGTGAAAATCTCAGCATTACTGGAAAGACCTGAGGCTACAGCTCCATCCCCAGGCATCCGCGCGACAGACCCGTCTCCTCTGCCTTTTGCAGTGTTACTTCCGTCTTCCCTGGTTTATTTCACGTAATAAATATCCACCTAAGGCTGTTTGAAATGAGCAAGGATGACCAGAAGAGACTTTGTTAAAGGAAAACAAAGAGTTTTGTTTTGTTACAATCACATCTCTGACAAGGTAGCAATATTTACACTAACTAATATATGTTTTGACTCAAGCGAAACCTTTACTGCCACAACTAAGAGTCAGAAATAACACTTCTTACAAGAAATAAAACCAGAAAATATTATTGAAAAATAAATCTGCTTTTGCAATTTATACTTAGTTATACCAAAAGGCCATTTTAGAAGTACTACAGGTAGTTAAGTGCTGCCTTTTCAAGTTGTTGATTCACAGTTGGCTAAAAAACATTAACTTGAAAGAGTAGAAAACTAAATATAGTTATAAAATACAGACTCCATAACTTTACTCATTCACTGAGGATTGCAGGAACATGGAAAAGTCTGTTATGACTAGTTCAGTGATTTCAACTAAGGCACCAAAAAACTCACTACAAATAACAAATGAAATGTTGATGCGCCCTTCAGTTTACAACATAAAATTATGAGAGTTCATGTAGAACAGCACAGCAAAATACATGAAATGCTTGAAGTATGTAACTTGAAATTACATACTTGTTCCAAGTATGTAAATGATGTTAAGGTCAAAGTTCAAATAAATCACACCACAAAAAAAACCCCACCAACCACCTCCCAAAAAACCCAAAACCAACCAGCCAAAAAAAACCCCCAAAACAAAAACCAACTATAGGTAAATTAAATTTGCAGACACTTAGAATGGATCAAACACCTTTCCAAAGGCCAGGCTCACCTCAAGTCTACCAGCCCCCTTTACTGAATGCATGAATTGCTCAAATTCATCAGTGAGTCCATCTTTTTCTATTTACCTCTATTTAATCACTAAAAGTCAATCCTCCTGTAGCAATAAAATTAAGACGTAGAGTCCTCTAATGACAGCATTATTGCTTTATACACATTTCTAATTTAGAATGACAGGGCCTTTGACGTGGTGCATGAAAGCAACTATTAGACTTGTGTAAATATAGATCATTAATCAACAAGGGTAAGAATAAGGCTGTTTACTCAGTATAATCTCACTTTAAAATAGGAAAGATTTAATCTGACATCAAAGTTCAGCAACCACAGTGCCCCAATTTGAGTAAGTTATCTTTAAGATGAATCTTGTAAATTGCATTTTTGCCTGATCAGATTTCACCTCTTCCATGTTAGTAAATATAGGGCAATCCAAGAAAACCAAAAATGAATAGTTGCAACAGTGGCATATTCCACCCATCAGGAATAACCAGGAAAACAGAATCATGAAGCCCAAACTTCCAAGAATTACCATATACATTCCCGAAAATAATATAATTTGCTCTTCTCTAATATTCCACCTTTATTATAAATGTGATTCTACGTTAAATTCTTGCACTTTTCACACTATTTTACAATACTCACTGAGCTGCTACATTCTGCATCTGTAACATGGGAATTCTCCATGCAAAACATGCCACAAAGCCCACTATGTGCAAAGAACACTTTTATTGGTCAATAAAAACAAACAAAACCTGTCCTATAATGGAGCAGAACATACACAATCTGGGGGATCTACATACAGAATCACAGGGAAGTGACAATTTTCCTTCCTAATTAGGACCATTTAGGAAACCGAGTTGTCAAAATAAATTGCAAACGTCGGGATTTTCATGACCTAAATCCTCTTTTTTTTTTTTTTTTTTTTCTTTCATTTAAAAAAGTGAATGTAACCTTCAGTGGCTGAAAACAAGCAGAACATCACATCTTGTTTATTTCTTGCTTTTTATAGTCACCAGAATGGGAAATCTTGGGTTTCTAAAGCTATCTGTAGATAGCGTTACTTCGAGATCGTAAAAAGCTTTACCTCAGAATTATAGAGCAAAACAACAGCGAGCTGAATCTGTTCCTTTTCGTTAATGACAAACATGACATCAAAAAACAATCTGGTTTTATTCATGAAAACCTGGTATTTAAGCCCAGAAAACTGACAGAGAGCTTTATGATTCCAATGCAAATGCCTATGCACTTGCATATCAAATAAACACTAATAGAAGTGCAGTAGCTCTGTACCGGTTAAAATATACCTGTAAAAACCTTGCATTCACACTAATCTGAAGGGATGTTTGAAAAAGCGGGTGCCACGCTTGAGTTTTGAGTAAGGTATCAAAAAATTGCAGCTTCACAGTAAAACTGAAGTTCTTTTCCCCAGATTCGGCAACTTGTGCCGGTCAGGAGAAGGTTGAAAAGAGTCTTTCTCTGCCCTGATGGCAAAGCCACGGCCCTCAGCTCCGTATAAGGAAACACACCCGATTTCCACCATTTAGTATAAATTTTGAGTCTCTGCCTTGTCGTAGATCGCGCTGATGAAAACGGGGTCTCATCCACAGGCCACCCAAAGTACTTTCATTTCCAAGGTGGCATTTTGCTCTGCGCAGGGGAATAACGGTAAACAACGGAGAGCCAAAGGAAGACTCCCAGCACACAACGTAATTTGGAGTAAAGCCTGGGATTAACCGCATTTAATCCTCAGATGCACATTCCCCCTGCGAGGGAGGCAACTGCTGCTTTGGGGCTAAACCTGTCAGGCACGGATAAGCAGGGTGTCTTCGGGTACTGACCACGCAATCTCACCCCAGGAAACTAGAAAACTGGTAGCGAGAAGGGGGCAAAAAATACCAACCCAGGGATTACAGGTTCGGGCAGCCGGGCCTCACGCCACCAGGCTGCATGGAGGCCAGAAGGCACCCCGCTACACGCCGCCTGACTCCCCCCGACCCGGGGCAGCCCACGGGGATACTCTGAGCAACCACTCTCAGGGTGCGGGGTCTAAGTCCCGCAACTTCCCGCAGTCCCTGTGCACTGGGCAGAGCGGGGCAGGGCCGGGAAGGGAAGGGAAGGGAAGGGAAAGCCACCCGCCGCCCGCGCGCGCCAATGGCCGCGCCACGGCGTAACGGCTGCCAAGCTTCTC
>VXBJ01003223.1:214065-263412 GCA_013400055.1 Nycticryphes semicollaris | reverse complement strand
AGACACCTATCTATAGACACCCCCTCACGCCTACCTATAGACAGCCCTGCATGCCTTCCTGTAGACACCTACCTAGAGACACCTACCTATAGACACCCCCGCACGCCTACCTATAGACACCCCCGCACGCCTACCTATAGACACCCCCGCACGCCTACCTATAGACACCCCCGCACGCCTACCTATAGACACCCCCGCACGCCTACCTATAGACACCCCCGCACGCCTACCTATAGACACCCCCGCACGCCTACCTATAGACACCCCCGCACGCCTACCTATAGACACCCCCGCACGCCTACCTATAGACACCCCCGCACGCCTACCTATAGACACCCCCGCACGCCTACCTACAGACACCTGTCTATAGACACCCCTGCACGCGTACCTGAGACACCTCTAGACACACCTACACTATAGACACACCTGCTCTTTATATAGACCTACACGCCTCCCTACAGACACTTATAGACACACCTAGACAACAGGCACACATACACGCCCACCTACAGACACCTAGTCTATAGACACCTCTACTGACACACGCCTACACTACGCATGCCTAAGCGCCTACGCTACAGGCACGCCTGCAGAGACGCCTACCGACACACGCCTACGCTATAGACACACCTACACAGACACCCCTACCAACACACACCTACCGACACACCTACACAGAGACACCTACCTATAANCACACCTACACTATAGACACACCTGCTCTTTATATAGACCTACACGCCTCCCTACAGACACTTATAGACACACCTAGACAACAGGCACACATACACGCCCACCTACAGACACCTAGTCTATAGACACCTCTACTGACACACGCCTACACTACGCATGCCTAAGCGCCTACGCTACAGGCACGCCTGCAGAGACGCCTACCGACACACGCCTACGCTATAGACACACCTACACAGACACCCCTACCAACACACACCTACCGACACACCTACACAGAGACACCTACCTATAAACACACCTACACGCCTACCTACAGTCCCTAACTACCTGTGCACACCTACACAGACCTACCTATACTCATACCTGCTTCCCTACACTCACATATACACACCTATGTCTCTGCCTACCTCCCCACACACGCTGAGACACAGACTTACCTACTTGCACACCTACACACACCTACTTACCTGCACACTTACCCATGCACTTGCCTACCCACCCGCCCCCCTACACACACGCACACATGCGTGGAGATCTTGGAGCACCTCATTTGACGAGAAGCTGTAGGCTCCAGAGGTGCAGCAGGGCTGAGGCGAGCGCGCGGCAGTGTCCCTGTTCCTGTCAGAAGCAGCTGGATGGTTTCTCCTGAGTGACTTACCAGGTGTGAGCTCTGGGCAGTTTGTCCGGACTCCCCCATTGCTCTATTGTAAACAGCTGAGGACCGTTTGAGCCTGGTGGAAAATGGAAACCATCGGAAATATCAATCACCGGACACCACAGAGACCACACAGAGACTATTTTAAAGACAAAACATTTGCACAAATTCTGGGCTGGGTTTTTCAACTGGTGGAAAATACCTGTCAGAAGCTCTGTTAATGAATTAAAGCTGCATTAAAGCTAAGAGGGAAGGGGTTATTTATTTCCGAGCCCAGTTTATCCGCCCGCCCCTGCGCAGTGTGTAACACCAGGGTGAGCTCAGACACTAAGACTGAACATCCCAAGTGCTTGCCTTCTCCTCCTCCTCTCCCTGTGGCAGGACCATTAGTATCACACAAATATTATTCAGATGACATTAGTGCTGTTCCTGTTGACAGCAGAGTTTTTCCCATGGGAGGTAAGAGAGGGTGTACATTAACACCCCTGTGTACAAACCACCCTCCTCTGCACCCCCAGGCTCCCGGCATCCAGCAGGAGACCTGTCCTTGGGGGTCGGGGCCGCCTGTCTCTGGGTCGGAGCTGTGGCCTGGATTTTTCCTGTCCCTGTTCCGCTGGTGCGGGGAGCGTCCCCCGTGGCAGCCCAGAGGGAGCTCACCATAGAGTTCAGCAAATCCATTCATAGGCACGCGTGACGTCCCGGTGACGAACTGCAGCAACCGGATCCGCTTCTCCGCATCCATCAGTAACACAGCCTGTGACACACACACACACACACACACACGGTCACTCACTGCCACAACTGTACACGGCATTGCTAAAGCAACCCAAAACCAGAGTAACTGATGGGCTGTAGCAGAGAGGTCACTCTCTCACCTTTAGGAACAGCCCGAGAAGCGCAGTGCAGGCTGTGATCTTACCTTCCAGAACCACTGGATTACGGGGTGATTTGGGCAGTAACCATTTTTGTAGATGGTGTGTTGTCTCCAGTCATTGACATCGACATCGCCAAGGCCACACATCAGTAACTGCACAGGGAGAGATGTTGGAGACAGGACTGTGTCACCTCTGCCCTTGTCACACACACGAGGTCACCCCCCTCTGCCCTCCCGCCCTCCCCGGGGCCAGGCAGCATGAGCAGGAACACAAACCTAGAGCAGGGGCTGGTTCTGCTTGGGAGAATTCCCAAGAACATGTTGTTTTCCTGGGGGAGCACCGTACGCCGGGAGGTACCAGTGCTCAGGGTGCCAGCAGCTACTCACAGGCTTTTATAGGCACATACTCAACCAGCTCCTGAAAAATTGCCTTTTGTTTCTGTGCTCTTATGTGCTTTTATTAATTTGGGAGACACATCTCATGTCCCACTCTAAGCCAAACATGATGAGTGGACGACAAGCCTAGAGCATCTCTTTGTGATCTGGTGTCTCTGGGTATCAGTGAAACACACTCACCTCTAGTTCATTTTCATCAAAAATTTTAATCAGATCAATGGGGAGAAGTTCCGTGAAGCCCTGAAAGGAAGCAAAGCAAAGGTAAAATTCTCATAAACTATGTAAAATCAAGTTTTTGTCTCACAGGATCTTTGGCCTCAGGGAACCCAAGTAAACGACAGAGCACAAAGACGGGTTTTGAAAACAAAGCACTCCGTAGCTGAAGTAGGAGTCCCTAATTAAAAAAATTAATCACTATATTATTTCAAGCTCAAATAAGTTAAGCTTGAATGAAAACGCCTTTATTCCCCTATGGGAAAGAGCACGTTGTCATACACCTACTTATACAAGGTGAAAGGGTGAGGGAAGCACCGCAGAGTGTGGTTACACAGGGCTTCCCCCTCCCTCAGCGCAGACACCGAGGTGTAAAGAAGTCAGCATTAAAAGATAATTAAATATCTGGGGGAAACCCCCAAAAGCAGGCAAAGGCCCAACCCTCACCTCCAAAAAGGCGTTCATTTGTTTCTGAACTCTGTTCACAAACCGCCACTGGATGACCAGGCTGTAAAAGACACAGACACACACTCGTTACAGGACGACAACCTTTGGGAGGTTTTAGCAAGTCCCACAGTTCAGGTTCTCATCTGACCTTGGGCGCTTTGGGCCACGCGTCGGGAAGCCGGTTCCTGGGGGGGGATTTCAGGAAAACCAAGCAGTTAATTAAATTTACTCGATTTTTGTTCTTATATTGGCCAGTGTTGCCCGAGCTGCCCTTCAAATGCAAGTTAGCGTGGGGCAGCGTTCATTTGGCAGTTACTGGAACATTCCAGTGTGACCCTCTCCCAATGTTCCTGTCGTTTGGATGTTAAGAGAAGCAAAACTAAAATGACGTTTGTGACCACACCCCAAGTTTGGCATTTAGGTTTTTTTCTTCCCCCTCTCCCCCTTTTTATTTTAACCTCAACAACTCAAATATTTCTGTCATAATGGAATTCTGGAGAAAAATATCTGAAAAATGCACAAATTCTCTCCAAGTAAGAGCACACAAGTATTGACTCTAAAGCTATAAACCCCCTGGGAATGGCCCCGAGAGCATTCTCCAGCCTCTAACCTCACCCAGCTCTGGATTCTGGCCTACACATTTTCAAAGAGCTTTTGGTTTCTCCACTGCCCGCAGATGATGGAGACAAAATAAATTCATGATATCTAATATTTTGCCTCTGAAAACCGAATAAAAAAAGATACACCTGACAAAAATGAAAGAGCCAACAATGCAAATGTATGGCACACCAAGTGATGGGAATCATCAAAGCAGAAATGCGTTATTGCTGCCCCTTACTGCGCAGAAACCTCTCCTTCAGAGCAGGCCCAGCCCTCCCCAGTGCTCCTCCTGCCTCCCCAGACACCAGCAGGAGACCAGTTGGCTCAGGCCCCCCCTGGGCAGCGTAACTCTGAGAACAGCACGGGCTAAAACCCAGGCTGTCCGAGGAGGAGAAGTATTTACTTACTCGATGTACTCCCGTTTGTTCTCATTCGTGACCATGATTTCCGAGCCATTGGGCTTCAGGTCGACTTGATACGTCTGTATTGCCAGGGAGAAAAACCACAGAACAAAACACAACACCACATTATTTCAAGACACGTTTCTCACAAACTCCACTCTCCTTGACTGCGCTGTAACAGCAGGACATCAAAGCACTCCGCATTTAAAGATGGCATCATTAACAACAAAGTATTATACAATCAATTCTAAGACTGAATTCTTGTTCATCCTCCTCAGCAAATGAGCAAACCATTCCAAATTCAGTCCTGAGCAGCAGGTTCATGTGGGTGAACACGTTCCGTTTTAGTGAGGGCAGAACAAGGCTGCCTCATTTTACAAACTGCCTGAAAGAGAATGATCACTTCAAATCCACAGAGATACTGTTTCATAAAAGGCCAGAAAAGTAAATGAGCAAAACAGATACAGAAATGCTGAAGTGTAAGCTTGCTAAGGGCAGTGTCACTGTGGAGTGCCAGAATTGGCTATTTGAGATACTAAAGAGTTTGGAGAGGAGGAAGAACTATCTCCAAGTCAGGTGATTTGTGCTTTGGGTCAGAGACCAAACCTCCCAGCAGAAGTGAAAGTTGGCAGGGAAAGGCTCTCCATAATTTGAAGTTAAATTGTTACGGAACAAAAGACAGTGAAAGTCACCAAAAACAACTTAGTGTATTACAACAACTTTTCAACCTGTGGATTTAATGTGCTCCCTAATTTTCCATGTCACTGATGAACTTATGCTGCCTCAGGAGAAAAGTACTAAGTGCCAAGAGGAGGATCAGAAGGCTCGTGACAGCACGTTGTGTGCTTAAGTCTTGAAATCCTGCCAGTCTGCCTGTACCCATCACTGACCTTCCACAGTCCTCATCAAGCTCACAGCTCGGTATTTGTTTGCTTTTTAGCAATAGCCAATAATAAGATGGAAATACAGACTTTTGGGATAACCTTTACATACCTGTCCAAAGTTTTCCTCATCGATGCAGAACATGAGATCCAGCTCTGTAGGGTCATTTTCCAGGATCCACTTCAAAGAGTTGTAGTATTCGCTGTCCTACAGGAATTAAAGTTTGAAAATGTGAATGTTAAATGTATGGGTTAACTTTAAATGGAACAAATAAAGCCATCTAAAACTAGAGCTCAAAAAGGAGTGGAAAGACCAGAATCATTTATGTGTGCAGTTCCTGTAAAGCTGGCTAAGATGGATCACTTTATTCCTGTGTATCTTTCTAGATGCTGTATTTTTAGATTCATGCACCTTTTTTAACTGACTTGTATCCGTGTCGTTAAACAACACAATAATTTGTCTCTACAGATCGACTTGGTAAATACCACGGAGTGAAATGACTGCTTAGAAATTGTCTTCTTGATACAACTCTACATTCTACTCTACAGAGTGTGGGTACCCCTTCATTACACGGACAGTACAGTGTACAGGAACTGACCCCAGCGCTGCTGTGAGAGGCCTCGAAGTTTACGGAGCAAAAGGCCCCTCTGATTTCCTAGAAGGGCTGTATTTTACTCCCGTATTCGCTTGGTAATTAAAGACTGACCCAAGGGGAAAAAAAACAGAAAAACAAGCCTACGTGTAGCTATCACTAAATACTTCCCAGCAAGAGAGCCAAAAAATTCATTTCAAAATAAAGTTAAACCATGTTAAACGCACTCCTGTGTCCTTCAGGAGAAGAACAGCCTGCCCTACTGCGGTGACTATGAGCTGGGGGGAGCTGGAGCAGGGATTCAGCAGCTGGAGCAGCACTTAGGTCAGGAACTCAGAGTTTGTAAAACTCCCAAACTTGTGGGCTCATGGAGCATTTCCTCCTGGGCTCTTCAGGGCTCTTGTCCCTCTCACCGCAGCTACTGCACCACTGCTCAAACAGCTCTCCTGGCAGGGAAAACTTGTTTCATTTAAAAACTACGTACATTTCTTTCTGAAGTTGTTACAACCATGACCTGGTGTTTCCCACCACATGGTTTCCTGCAGCTGTTGGCTCTTAAAGATTTCCCCAGCAGAAAAAGGCCCGTAATTGCTAATGCTGATAGGGCTGAACTGTTATCTTACCACCGACTCCATGTCTTTCAGAGTTATTGGTTTCCCCAGCATCATCTTGTAAAAGGGTCTGATGAAGAAGCCTGGAAGAGAGGGCAGAGCGTTACCTGCGCTGTTGTGCATGTCCACTGTGGATAAAGACATGATGCCTTGAGGAGAACACAGGATACTCTCCTCCTGCCTCAGCAAGAGCGAGACCTCCTGAAAGAACAGCCCAGTAACTGCCCAGCTTCACACAGGAGGCTCATGTCTCATTTAGGCACGGGGAGTCCCATTTTTCAATGACAAGAATTATGTCATTAATGGCCACCTGCCATTAAACACGACAACATTAATGGCCGAGAGACACGAGGATGGGGAACTGAACTCAAGGCACTCTGATCATTTACAACCGCGGTTCTCTCACAGGAGACACTAGAAAAACAGGATAAAGCTTCCTCTTCTCCTGTGCTGCACTGCTGCTCACTGCAATAGTCACTTTAGGATGCTGGCTTGTTTCTTGTGGGATTCCAAAGTCCAGCAGAAATCTTACTCTTTAAATCCTTCAGTAATAATTTTACAGATCAAAACCTGCTGCAACTGAGACCCACATGACTGCTTTGGCTGCAGGTCTGCAGGGCAATGGCTGATCCAAGTGCCAACAGAAGGATTTTCCTGTAGGGGCAATGTGGAGTCTGCAGCTCTAACACAAGTAGAGAAAGCAGCAAAACTTTGTATCCAATCGAGTAAGACACTAGAATTTTGGAATCACCGTTCACATAAAGGAATGCAATTTCCAACACTTCCAGTTCTGTTCCTTTTCTCTCATACTTTGTCCCTGGAAGTACGACACTCTAAAGCATACGAGTTACTGAAGTGCTTCAGAAAAGCAGCAGCAGGGTAGCACAGCCACCCCGTGTCATAACTCACCATCCAGTAGCTTCCCATGATACACGGCCAGACCAGCCACCCGGCCAATAAACGTGAAATACGACAGGTGATCTTCGTTACAAAGACCTGAATTAGGATTAATCTGAAGTGTGTAGTTGTCCCTTTTTTGGGGAAAGAAAAAAGATATCTAAATAACCAAGTCTTTAAATAGCCAGATATTCAGATACGTCAGTAAATAATTTGAGCTTGGGGCCATTTCCTGTTCCCCATCACAAGAGTGTTTCTCACAAAAAGAACCCCACAGTCTATGGGCCGACCTCTCACCGCCCACTGGCCACTGCCACAGTGATTATTTGACAAAGGTAAATAAAACTAGTCCTCGGGGGCTAACGGGATTCCACCGGTGACAAGTGTGAGAGCTGGGTTCACCTCCCCAAAGGATTAAAGCCCGGTGTCTCTGGGAACAGTAACGCTTTGCCAACAGCTTTTGTGGAATGAGAATTGCAGCTAAATTATCTCTTCTGCCCAGCTCCATTATTCACTCTTTCCAGCCAAACTGCAGGGCTTAGAAGGTTAGGATTCTCTTTTGTGGTTCCTGAAAGATCTGAAGGAACTGAAGAGGAATGAAGTACAGGCCCACGGTCCAACCCTCCTGGGATTAAGGCACTTTTTCTGCCTAGCATCTGACACTGCACACTAGAGAGCATCTCTGACACCTGCTTAACCCCCAGGGTACTGGAAAAAGACCTCAAAGGACTAAGAACTTTCTCTCAGTTACACTAATGGATTGCCCAAGGGGTTTAAAACTGGACAAACCCAAACTCTAACTTCTGCCAGGCCACTGCTGTGTCACAGAGCAGCCACCCAGAAGCTGCTTCATGCGCTCGCTGGAAAGGAGCACTGTAATTCTGGCCGGGGGTGTCTTGCAGTGTGAGGGAGGGCACAAAGACAGTCTCTGCCTGACATCGCTCCTTTCTCTGCTACTAACCTCAGAAGTTGCAGGTTTGCTGCAGGGAAGGCAACACCGAATATTGGCTTAATAATGGAACGTTTTTGTGGGCTCTCAAGAATTTAACAGTTTCTCTGCAAAGCCAGTAAGAAAGGATAGTAGAGAACAGAGGGATCTGGCTCTAGCAGTCCATGCTGATGCACCACGAAGGGTGCTCTAACCCCTTCCCCACCTAACTCTGCCTCTGACACAAAGTCTAATGTATAGCCCTTAGGAAAGGAAATATTTGAATGGACACTTACGTTGCTGAATATTCAAAGAGACCATAGTAAGGGTTAAACATCTCCTTGGACAAGAGAAAAAACCATTCTCTGGCCACACCTCCATAGTCAAGTCCTTTTTCTGACTCAAATTCAATCCAGAGCCTGGCTTTTAGTACATCGGGTCTCTTCACAGACATGATTCTTCGGTAGGACTCCTCAAAAATATTATTTCTGTGTAGCTTCATCTCAAATCTGTTCGGTATGTCAGCCTACGTGCAAGGAGATTGCATTAGACCTGTTAGTCTCCAGAAATTACAAATTGCTGACCAGTGGCAACAACTAAATGACAGATGAGGGCAGTTTCCCCTTATTTTTGGTTTCCAGCGCTCTCTAAGCCTATGGGCTGAGAGTGTGTGGGGAACTGGCTGAGTTCCAATATGGGGTTCAGAGATTTTGATGGTATTTGAACAAAACAACAAAACCAAGAAAAGTAACAAAGTGAGAAAACAATTGCTATTGCTATGCTCTATTATAAGGGCATTTTAGCCTAAAATGGTTATTTATGCAACTGCTTTTTGCTCGTACCTGTAAAGGCCAGAGCAGTCTCACGAGAACACCTACAGCAGCAGACACACGACACAACTGAACTGCAAAGGTGTGAACAGAAGGGTGTGAGGCTGCCAAAATGCTTCGGGAGCTCTGTCTAAACAGGAGGGAGCGAAGGCCCCGTGTGACTGAGCCCCGGGGGGCAAAGGCAGAAAGGGCAGGAGAGATCTGAGGGAAGTGTTTCTGGAACAACGACTGGAAGAACAGACAAGTGTGCCCAGCACAGACATACAGAGATCTCCTGACACACTTGACTTGAAACAACTGATTCAGAAAGTTTGCTTTTTTCTGACAACTCAAGTGCTTATTGTGTGCAGTCGTTGGTCAAACTCAGGGCGAGCACTTGAGGAGCTACCAACAAACAGGTGAAGTCCCTCCTCAAGTGCCAGGTGGCACTGCCAAGGCTCTTCACTGGTAACTGTGAGGCAGCACCAGGTGCTGGCTAACACTGGTGCTCTCCTACGCTAAAGGTATTACTGAAAATACTGTTTCTCACAGGAGATCACCAGAAGCTCGTGCCAGACCCCACCTGGGGAGAGCCTGTTGTCTCTCCCGGACAGAGCACTGACCGACTCCGACAGAGCACACGCGTTTCTACTCACTGGTTTCTTTAACTTCTTCCGGAAATAGTCGTATTTCTGTTTGAACTCCCTGGAGTACGGAACTGCCTGTCAGAGACAGAATCACAAACACACGTTATTCCAGCTGTTTGGCAGTCTGATATCCCAACGTTCTTGGAACAAAAGAGCAAGTTAGAGAGATGCTCTCTCTTTATGTGTGCCAGAGCCCATCGAATGAACCCCCCCGAGCATGAGGTACAGCAGCCAAAACGCTCCCATTTCTCTGTGTGTAACTGGAGTTAAAAGGTATGAAAATTTTCAACCCAGTTCTTCTGTTTATCAACTACTTACGCTCATTTTCTTCTTTTAGGAACAGGAAAGAGAAAACCATTATTTAAGACAGTTAAAAAAAATTAACAGTTTTTAATGTGGAAGTACATGAATCAGCAGAGCTGGCAACTGGATTCTGGCAGATGTAAACAGCCCTTAATAAATCTTTCTGAGTCTCTAATGTATCTCCCTGGATTTCCAGGTACCTGAAGGGCATGGCTGGATAATTCCAGGCATGCACAAATCAAGGTTCCCAAAGTGTTCTCATTTAGTTTAGAAAGAGACTTCTAACTTTAGCGCTGTGCTCTCACAGAAAGAATGCTTTCGAATTCACAGGACAGCACAAGTCACATTCTCTGCTCTCTGAAGGCTGAATCCCTAATTGCAATGTTCTGTCTCAAGTTTGGTTTCTGGGTGAGGACTGGGAATTTGGGGGAAGGTAGGTATGGGCTGGTCCTGAAGTCCACTCCTGACTGGAGGTAGAGGAGAGTGGAAGCAGTTCTACAGGAGCTTTCTCATGTGGACAATGAGACATGAGAATTAAAAAGTGTCAAACTAAATCATTTTACTCTGATGATAATAGACCTTTACTACAGCCATTAAATCATCTTTCAACAAGTTTTCATTGTTTAAGTGCAATGTGAAATGCTATTTAAGTAGTTCTTTGTTTTTGACACGGTATCAAAAATACTATTAAAATCATTAAGATGAATCCCTGATGCTACATGGCTGTAAAATGGGTTTGATCTTGCTTTCTCTTTAAAAGAAACCCCAAGCACACAAATAACTGTTATTTACTTAATGGGATCATGATTGTCCCTTATTATCTTGAAAGAAAATTACCCAGATAAGTCTTCCTCGTTTATGCTTCCCATTTCTGGGAACAAACAATAAGAATTGGTAGAGCAAGCTGTATATTAGTATCTCAAGCATTAAGTTCACGATAAATGGGTAAATCACTCTAAAAGCAATTATGTTCAAACAAGCCATTATTATTAATCTTATTAGTAAACAAGAGGAACAGGAATTACACCATGCAGTAGCTTATCTGCTGTGTCCTGAGACCCTTAAAAATCCCTTAAAACCCCCAAATATAAAGGTATTCTGGGGGCTGGAAACATTTTAGGGTTGGAAATCTGATCACTCACAACACCATAAAATGGCATAAATTGGTATAAGCTTCCAAACCCACCAAATCCAAACCTACTGCCTGACCTGGCCATCGTGTGTACAGCACTGGGGTTCCAAACGCTGCAGGGATGGCTAACGAGGCCGGTGCTGCTCTGGGCCACCAGCAGCAGGCAGGAAGGGTCCCCAGCACAGCCCAGCCTGTGCATGCCAAACCAGGGCCCAGAGCAGAGTACAGGCATTAGAATGCTGGGAACAAGGCATCGGTTTTGGAGAACCTTAGCGGGCTGTGACACTGTGGCAGCTCCCCCTGCCCTCGCAGACTCACCAAAGCTGGGCCTGAGCCTCCCATGTCCCTCAGAGAGAGGTCCTGCCTCCTGTCAGATCCTCTGCAGGTCAGATTAAACTGCCTGGTGAGGCAGGACCCCCTGCTCAATAACCTGCCTGTACCAAAGGTACCAGAGTCACAGCATTCGATGGAAAAAACCACAGCAGTACTTACTGGACCAGTAATTGCCGGGTTCTGCAGTCTGGGGTCTTCCCACTGGGTAATTTTATTATCTGTAAATAACAAAAGAAATGATATCATTACTTCTCTGGTACCACACTGTGAATTTATGTTATTTTTTGCTGCCTACACCTGGTTTTCCTACTGTTCCCACAGCTTAGTACTTCAGGGTTAGAAAAGGCTGCATTCACCCATCTACATCAAATCCCCATCACAATGTTTAGTTGAAAACACTCATTCAAAAATGCAAAACTACAACAGAATCCAGTGTATTTACACTGCTTTTATTTCAATGCCTGTAGTAGTAAACATGTTCTGTTCGAACATGGTCTTGGATTCAACTCATATTAGAAATACACAGACTTCATGCCTGACAGCTAAAGGAACCCAAAATCTTTGTCCAATAACAGACTAACTTTACTTTTCTGAAAATTTGCATAAAGGTAGCCAAAATGTCATACTTCTAGCCAATAAATGACAGTCTGTATTTGAATTTGGAGGGAATAACATCTTTAAAAAGATGTCCTAGACATGGATTTAATGAAAAGGGAGGCAAAATGATATCATTATGATCTAAGAGCTCGTTCTGTTTTGACCACAGGAATTTTTGGCAGTAACATGACAAAATCCAGTCCTTTCCATCTACAGGAGGGTGACATGGAAGGTTAGGGAGGACCATGGTGAGACTCCCTGCCTCCAGACAACTGCTCCTCACAAGATTCTGAACACAACAGAATCACAACAAAATGATGATGTTGCAACAATAAGACAATGCTCCAAAAACCAAACTAGATGCCACCTGCAACGGTGAGGCTGAAGTCCTCTGCTTCCTGCACCAGAAGGGTAATAATAATAATAATACTCCATCTCTCTTGATATGCGAACTGCATACTAAGATACTAGTCCAGATTTTAAGTTTTGTAACTGCTAAATCTGGGAATAACCAGACTTAATTTTCAAGAAAATTGTTTTTATGGCTCCTGTAGGTAAAAGCGAAGAACCAAACCCACTGATATTAAAACACAAGTATTTTCCATGTTTCTACAGCTGGAAAAGACTCCTAGGTTTTGAGCATCCCAAGCTAGTTTGGAAATGGACTGGGATTTGCAAGGTGACATTCATCAGATGTTAACTGAAGAGTATTTAAAAAGATCACAAGCACATTTCAAGAAATCTGACCTATCAGTTAATTTAACATTAAATACTATTTTATTTCCCTTGATGCATTCAGTCTATTTAGTGCTTATGGAAACTCTGGAGGATGGCTGTTAGACTGGTGGCTCCTGAAACTACAGGAGCTCCACAGACCAGAGCCTGCTGTAAAGGCATGATGTCTGATCTGGCCCTTCCCATCCTGCTTCAACCTCTTCAGTCAAATTTCCTTCTACAAAGTTTACTGGTTTTATACCAACCCAGTTCCTAGACCTACGTGAAACGGGGAGCCCCAAGTCATGGTGGTAATCTCCTATGGGATCTGGCTTATCCAGAGTGGATGTGGGTAACAAAGTCATTGCTTTTGCAGGACATTTTCAAAAATCTACCATCTCTCTTGAGTCTTCACACAAATACAATAGTCTGTCTTTCTTCTTAAATTGAACTCTAGGCCTTTGAGGGTTCCCTCTTTTCCTCTGCTTCATCTGGTCCCTTTCCAAGTGGTCCACTATTTTCCTGAGGTTTGGGCCTCAATGCCAGACATGGCATTATCCAGCTGAGACCTCACCAGGGCTCAAGGAGACTCGAAGGATTACTTCACCTCTTATTTAAGACATTCCTGTTGATACATCACACAACAAGCCACCTCCTGTTCAGTTGTTGATATATTTTTCATGCCCTTTTTCAACATAGATTCTGCTAATTATTCCTATTCTGAGTAATACTTTGCAATTCTTACCAAACAGCACCTGATTTAGCACTACAGCAGTGATTTGCCAGACTTGTTCTGATGTCTCGCCCTGTTTCTAGCAGTTCAGTTTTTGCTGAACTAGTGAGTACGTTCCCCCTCATTAGTTTTTCAAATCATTAATTAATATACTGAAAAATGCTGGCTCCAAGACAGACTTTGAGGAGAACCCATTTGATAGATCCATCCCTCTGTCAGTGAACAACCGGTAACTCTTCTGCCTGTGGCTGGAAAAGCTCTGTGTGTTCCCAACAGACAGATCCTATTTTCCCATAAGGCTCCTCGGGGCTGCACGTACTCACACACAACACTGTTCCTTTCACGTTGCTCAGCTAGCTAAGGACCACTCATGGAGAACTAGACATTCTGTTTGTTAAAAAATTGTCCACTGTAGAAATGAGACCCATTTACAATTTAAATCTAAAAATATTGTATTTTCAGGCTAGAAGTAATACCTAAATTCTTTTAACAGCACTTTGCTTTACTAGTCTATATGGCACGCTTAACAGCAGCTTGTATTGCTCCACAAGAGGAGGGTTCCACGCTGGCTGCATTACTTTTTTATCGTTTCTCTCAGGGATGAGAAAAACATTTCAAAAATAGGACGATGATATTGAGTAATTATGCAGAAGAATTACAAAATGTATCTGGGGAACCAGGACATTAATAGCAGCTGAATGTGTTAATACTTTCAACATTTGTATGGTTTTCTAGCCTCAAACCTGACTACATCTGTGGCATTTCAGCTCACCTCCTCAGCAGAAGGGGACAGACCCGATGGCAGTTAATGACAATAATGGGCACCAAGAGCTGTGTGTTCAGGGCGGGCACAGCCGACGGCACCCATGGCCGATTCCAGCGCAGGCTCCCCAGTTTGTCACAGAACAAGGCCGAGTCTGCAGGCTCTGCCACACACCCAGTGGCACAGCCAAATGGCACTGTGCTTCCTTACCCGCACTCAGACAACAACGGCTGCTGCAGAGACTGCTCCGGCCAAACCAAGCACCGGGCACTGAAGGCTGTTTGCAGTCCTGCCCTACCTGCCCAGCACAACTTTATCCCACGGGAGCTGCAGCGTGTTCCTGGCACCCCCTCTGATCCTGCAGTCCCTGTGTCACTGCAACGGTGTGACACCAGATTGACACCAAACAGGTATTTGCTGGAAACAAGAGGTGTTACAAAAAACACCTCTAACCTTGTGTGGAGATGGCTACATAAAACACTGAGAGAACTCAGATCAAGAGAGGGACTAGAGAGAGATTTCAGATGCAAAAAGTTTAGTTTTATAACAATTATAGATTCTTTGGGGGATTCTAATTAAGGTACAATTTTAACACTCCCTTTACTTTTAGAGACTAACACATGCTTAAGTAGATTTAGGAGACTGAAAAAACTTTTTAAAGGTGGTTATGGGGCAAGACAACTATACAAATATTTAATTAAGACCATTTTGCTCTGTGATTCTTCAGTGGCAGCAGTTTAGAATAATTTGCCATATTTAAGTTTCCAAAGTACTGTTTGGGAAAAACAATTACAGAAGGTATAAAAGAGCACTAATTCTGTACTGATGTTTCAAAAAGGTTAATCTGGTGCTCGACGACTGCCTTATTTCTAAATTTTATTTAGAACTACTTATACAATTTCAGAATTTCTATTACTTTAGAGAGAGTCCTTTAATAGTGATTTAGTAATGTCATATATACAACTAGAGATAGGCATCAGAGTCAGCAATACTGATACTGAAGGAAAAACACTACCCATTACGTATAATATTTAAGATTTTAATTCTTTAAGTTGTGCATAGCACATGTACCCTCTTCTAGCAGTTCTGTGAGTTATCTCTTTCAGTGAAGCTTACGCCACCTGTAGAAATATCTCATTTAAAAGTCCAGCTGAAGTCTTAAACAAAATAAATAATTTAAAAAAAAAAAGAGGAGGGGGAAACAACGCACCCTTTCTGGGCTGCTTTATTTTCAAACAACAACAGAAACTCACACTCAGGTTCTGAGATGCCGTAATAAGACAAGTCTACAATGAGACATCACTTACACTAGAACTTCACTAACAGAACTGAATAGTATTAATGGGCTGGGTGCAGTTCAACATGCCACAAATAGGAAATAAGATCAGAATCCGCACTGCCACAAGAGCTTCTTAACGGAGAGGAAGGAGACTCGTCAGTGCTAATTTCTCCACTGCCTCTATGTGGAGTTGTGGCTGTATGATCTCTTCTCATCTTATTTTCTATTCCTAGTGTATATTTTAATTTATTAAGTGCAAATAAGCCATGGGATCATCAACAACAACGACGACGAATCCAAAATATCAACAAGAACAAAAGAAACCACAAAGAAGAAATGTTAATGCTTCACAAGTCAGAGAGGGACAAAGCTTGATGAGCCAATTAAAAGCAAGCTTTCGGTGAATATACAGTACCGTATGAGGGCACTAAGTCTCTGGTATCAATGTCTCCACATATCAACACCTGGCTTCCTAAATGAAGAGTAAAATTATAAAGCTTTCACTTCAATATTTATTACCTCCCTTTGTCTATTTGCTGCAGTACCTGAGCAGTTACTTACTATGGTCTATATAAAACGTTCTTCCATCCAAATGTATTCTCTCCTCCCAACCGGGCTGGAATTGGGAAATAAAAAAGGAGAGAGAAAATAAGTGAAACGCTACCATTCTCCCACAGCGTGAAGCAATACATTAACCACACCTACTGCAACTGTTGTGTGAAAACACAACATGATCACAGATGCGTTATGTCAAGGGCAAAAGTCCAGGAAGATTCAAAGAACTGGCTGTTTAGACAGGTTAACTGGCTATCAGGGTTGATAACCAATTCCTGCCATGAGGAAATGAGCACAATGAACACATTGACCACTGGTTGGGTTTGAGAGTTTCTGCTTCCGCTCCGGAAACACGTGTGGGTTCTTTCCTGTACAGATACAAGCCAGGATCCCACTGCAGCGGGACGAGGTCTAACCTAGTCCTCAGTTCCTCCCTTCTTCTCCACACCCTTTTCTCCTCTTCCCAGTCCCTGGAGCACAGGCAGGGTGATAACTGGTGTTAGAACACGGGATGCTGCCCGGTTCCAGCGCTCACACACCTGTACGCTCTACACCAGCTTCAGGCTTCTACAAATACTGCTGAGAAATTATTTCATTTCAGTCTTTTTTTGGGAAACCCTTATTAAATCTGTGGTTGTTCTTACCTCACTGACAAATGGATTAACTCCGTTAATTAATCTGTTACTAATGATGTACTTCCAGTGATGTGTCAGGCTATCCAGATTTCACTGCATGTTTTACCTCTTGCAATTAACACAATAAATTGTAAATTGGTCCCTCAGTTACTCCTGTCTGGAGCTAAGCAACGTGTCCTTGAAGAGTAATGCACGCTCTGTGTGCATGAAGAAGTGAAAATGGGAAGGATTAAAGACTTGTTATTCCAGCTGTTTAAAACTCCAATAATGTGACACGATGTTCTGTGGGGCGGGAGAGCAGCCTCTGCTGGCACAGCCGTTTGCAGGCAGCTGGAGCGCTCAGGGTGCTGGTGACAATTAGTGGCTCCTTGTCACTGAGGTCTTCAGTGTCCCAAATACAACGGCAATTTCTCAAAGGTACAGTTAGTATATATGAGGCCATGAGCTGAATCAACACTATGGTGTAAAAACCAGCATCTGAGGAGAAGTGTCAGCTTTCCTAGCCTTGTCCCTGCCATTACAGATGCAGTTTTTTAAAAAACAAAGCAAAGCTCTGCATTTGACATGGCTGTAAATCACTATACTTTGGTTACAAGTGTGACAAAACTTCTGATGATAAAATGGTAATTTTCTCTGCAGGACATGGAAGTTTCATTGAAAAAACTCAGAATGTGTTTAGATTTCTGAATGCCAATAGGTGCTGGTACAGTGCAGGAGCTCACTTTGAATAATCTGCTCCAGCAACAGGCAATTATCTCACAGCACGCAGGCAGATGTAAAACGAGGGTAAGTTTCCTCAATGCTCAAAGCTTCAGATAAGCAAAGAAACATGTACTCATTCAGAAATACTGCTGGCTGACTTCAAAGAGCCTGACTGATTGTCAGATCACAATAAAGCTATATATAACCATAGCTTTTATATCTTCACAAAAGCGATGACAGTAATGTTTGTGTCCTAAGAGAGCAGGTATATATGAAAATACAGAGACATTATCACTTACAGGAAGAGGGCCCAAATCATTAGGGTTCAAAGATGCTTTTGATCTCAAATGCACTGGAAATTTCAGCCGTGGATCCTCCTGTACCAGAAATACAAAAATATTATATATTAATAAAAAAGCAGCACTAGTTACAGCCAAATACAATACAATTCTGGACAGTCTCACACTAAACAATCCAAGTCTCCATTTCACTCTGTGCCTCTAAACCCTGGATCTGGGGAACCTGAAGAACAGCACTGGTATGCAATCACCTGTCTAGTGCAAAAAGGTCAAATACAAAACACCACCACTACTGCATGGTATAGGAGGTACAGATGCACCAAAACCTAAGAGGACACGAACAAATGAGTTCCCCTTCTCTGAGCGCAGCAACGAGAGCACTACAGGCATTTCAGGACATTAGTTACATGGCTCTATTGCTACTGCACACGCTGCAGGGAGGGTTCACAGAGATCCTGCACCCGTTTTACGGGAAGTTAGGCTGACACATCCCCTCTTAAAGACAAGGCCAATGCCAGAGTAACACAGGGGTACACAGACAGAAAAACAGACACAAAAAGATGCCATTTAAAAGATGGCATCTGATTAGAGGCCATTCTCTAGAACTTCTCTTACCCACGTGGTAGTTTTAGTATTGTGATCGATGAAGAAGGGCCTGCCGTTGGGCGCGATTCGCATCTCCCAGCCTGGAGGAAGGAAGCTCTGTGCAACTTTGTGCTGGGGTTTGGGAGAGTTGTATGGGGAGGGCTGTGGGGACTGGGGGTTGGAAAGGGTGTCCTTCACCGCCCTGCGCACGGGGGAGTCCTTCATGCCCTGAGGGAAATGAGAGATGCTAGGATTTAACACTCAATAATGTAAACCGAACAAAATTTGGTGTCATAGTAAACAGTTTTTCATTCCAGATTCTAACTCATACTAGAAGTAAGTGCTGCCACTGATTTCCTAGAACTTACTTAACTAGTCTGCTCCGTATAACATCCTGAACTTTTTGCTGCGAAGGACAGAGTGCTCTGTCACTTCTCTCTGCAATGCTAACGGCCAAAGATTTTTCCCAACTCAACTGTGTGTATTATTTTCATTTAACAGCATCCAAATAGATGTTTCAACTTAAAAAACTATTCCTGTACACTCACAGCACTTGAAGGGAAACAACGACCTATGTTCCAGACACGAGCAGATTATTAGCTGAGCAAACCAAATAATCCTATACAAAACACATCTTTCAGTCACCATACAAGTTAAATAATACTATTGTACAATATACAGATGCAGGCAGAAAACTGCTAAGGAAAACATCGCTATATTAGGGCAAAAACAGGAAGAGGGAAAACGGGTGCGTTGCATGAGTGCAATGGAGATTAGAAGTTGTAAGGACACCAAAGAAGGACAAGTCAGACATTAGTGATCTTTCTTGGTACCAGTTTCTCACCTCTAGTGGAGCAGACAAAGTGACAGTGGGAGAGCTGAGGCTTCGAGGGCGTCTGATCTGGGGCTCACTCAGATGGTTGCTGCTGTTCGCTGCCGACCCGATCATCCCGTCTTCCGCAAGCTAGGTCAGAGGCAAATCCAAGTGAGCACAGTGGCAGAAACACAGCTCATCCAGAGTTAGCACACTTAGAAAATGAGGTCATTATTTACTACTGTCAGGAAACACCAGATACACGTTCTTAAAGATCAAATATTTAGGTCCACTGGAAGGGCAAATAATGTACGGTACTATTAACAGATCAACACAAGTGTCAAATTCGATCCCAAGAATGCATTTGCCTCCTTTGAGGAGTTGATGTATACCTCACTGTACATCCCCTCCCTGTGGCAATCAACTTCATTGAAAGCAGTCAAAACCCTCACTTCAACACAGTTAAAAGTAGTAACAAAACAATCCCAATCACTGATGTTTTTTGTAATTATCTGAGTCAGGACAAGACTCAGCATTTCTTTTTTTAATTTCAGAGTTCTTAACTGAAGCTGTACTCAAGAGATGCTAAGAGTTTGCTGTCTAAATGAGGCATGATAACAGAGGTTCCTACCTGCATTATGGGCCGTGTCCACGTCGTGGTTCGGTTGTTGTGATTGACATAGTAAGTCCGGCCCTTGGCATCCTTTCTTTCCTCCCAGCCTGAAGGTAAGCCTGGGGTGGTATGTACATAGGCCACTGAAGGCTGTTCAAGTCAGAAAGTACTGTGTTGGTATTTTATAATTGCTAAATTAAAAACAATTTATTCTTAAAAAAGCATACAGAACAATATCTTTTCTGATTTCATTTAATACAAGCTCTTCCTCACGCATCTTTGAGTCAAATAATTTTTTCTCACAATGGAACTTCTGATTCACTTTTGCACAGATTGAAGCATCTCGTTCAGAGAACAGCTCAGCTTATCTGCCCTCAAACTTCTTAATTTGTAGGTTACACATAATGACAAAAAGCAACTTTGTGGTTTAACTGTTCTTCCTGCAAAAGGTGGATTCTTTCCCCCTTTATTAGCACAGATAAACAAATCTGAAGTAACCACGCAGTCAAGTCTTTATCACAGGGTGTCTTGAATCAGTTGCAAGAAAAGGTTTAAAACCTGAAGTTCAACCATTTTGTTAGAGTTACAAATGTTACATTCAGGGTGAGGTGTCCTGACGACACAAGATACACCCCCCTAACTGGAGCCCTAATTTTAGTATGAAAAGATTTTTTGACTAGAAGTTCCACGAGGAAGACACTGTTCTAATGAAAATACACAGATAACAACAACGGTGCCAAAGGCACTAACTGTCATTAAACAACTTCTGCCACTACTCAACACACTAATGACAGTACTGCGTGTTGCTGATGTTGTCTGGTGGACTTCCTGTGAGGAAAACAGTCAATGCTTACACCAACTGAATGGTATTCTCTGGGACATAGAGCAGGAAAAAAAAAAAGCAAAGCAGTGTAGCACAAACAGCAAAGCCTCCTGAAGAAACAGAGCCTGGAGAGAACGGGTAACACTGAGCCTGTCTGCATCTGAGTCTGTGTTTTGGAAGGGGAGGACACCTGGGGAGTTTTCAGAGCATACACTCTACATAAATCCATCTGTTCATTAAGCTCAGCCACTTCCTAGTTGGGGACTCTCTTCTTAAGGCACCCCTTGCTTGTGTACATGATTAAGGACAGGTCTCCTGGCTGCCAGCGAGGTGAACAGAGCAAAAACAGATAAGGACATTAAGTAATACCCATCGAAACAATCTATGGGATTTCTTTCTCTCCAAACCAGCCAGGTGCTAGAAAGCCCGTGATATTTTCCTGCTGGCCTTAGTTCACAGGGCTGGCAGGCAATGAGAAGAAGACAACCTTTTCCAAGACTGTTTAATGGTTTCCAACCTGTTAATCGGTAGTAAAGAAGGCCACAGTAATGGGTCTGAAAACAGTCCACAATGAATTAGTTAAAAATGGTATCTGAGGTTCTGGGAGAAATTGAGTGGGCTGGCAGTGATTCACAGATGTTCTGGACCAATGGATGGCTGCCACACATTCTTCCCTGTTTTGCTCGCCATGGGCTATTAATATTGTCTGCAGAGACAACATAAGGTGTGTGTAGTTCAGAGATTTTACATTAAAAACTTGAATCATTTAGCTGTAACAATACACAATCTATTCGCTCACTCTGAGATGGCACGCTGCAAATTATCACCCTCAGCTGTGAGGCTACAGAAAGACCCAGCGAGATGCTCTAGTTGTGCCACCTGATCTCTCCTCTCTCCTTCACACTCTGCCAAAATAAATCCAGCTCCCAGCAGCCTTTTTCCTTACTATTCATGTGGGCTAATGCAACCCATAACACAATCTGCAAACCCGACTTTGCTCTTCCATCTCCTTGCCATATGTGAGACACCAGGGTTAAGATATTCTACCACATAGATTAGAAACTTGGGAGGTCTCCCAAGAGCCTTTTACCCAAAAACTGAATGCTTTTTAACAACTGCCTTCAGTACACAGTGTGTGTGGGGAAACAGTATTACAGTTAAGGACAAAACGTCACAGGAATGGAGACACTGGGACACAGGATGCTTTAACTTCTGTTTTCCTCAGACGTGTTTCACAGTGCAGCCTTTACAGAGGCATGGTCAAGGTCCTTAGGAACTTTAAAAAGAAGAAAAATTCCTGCAAAGCAAAGTGGTTAATAACCACAGATGTGTTTACCCAAACATGCACTACATCTACAACCATCAACACCTACTGCATCACACACACTCAAGTAACACCTTTACTCATCTTCTCTCACTGACCAATATAACAAGTCAGCTGTGCCAAACCTAGGGCAGATGGAATATTTCTACATTACACATAATATTTAGTGTATCAATTTCTTATGAGCTCTCTAAATGCTTAGGCATGGACCCACAGGGAGGAAAACATTAGGTACCATTGGGTTTGGGTACCTCCTCAGGCCTCAAGGTTGGCCAAGGGAAACCACAAACCAACCCTGACTGGTCCCTGCCTCATTCACAACTCTACAGCGGGGTCTGTGGCAGGTGTACCGGCTCTCACCCAAACCACTGGTAATTAGAGCAATCAATCAGGGTGTGCCACTCTTGGGCAGAGCCAGGCAGGGTGATGGCCAGAGCAATGCCTCTCTTATTCTTGCTGAGAACTGGCTCCCAGCAGAGACAGCCCTGTGCTGGGGCTGTTCCTGAGGAGCCATGAGGAGTTCCACCAGCTCCAGTGCAGCAGGGCACAGGACTGGGTGCATCCTGCTCAGGATGTCCTGCAGCTCAGCCAGTGATAAAAAGTGCCATCATCACTTAATTAAGCTTCATTAGTGACTGAGGCTGAAGAACTTCAAACTTGTAAAAAGCAAGGAATTTCACAGAAAATATTCATAAAAGCTGTTTATAGCAGTCACTGTAAAACTATTTCACAAAGTAACTTGTTTCAGACTGACACTGACTCAGGTTAAAAAAGAATGGGATGTTTTTGACAAAGTCCAATATAAATTAGAAGCAATTTCTTTATATTGCACTTTTCGAAAAGCACTTCCACAATGTTATTGGATGATGAAAGCAAAAACTCAGCCCTGGAGTGCTGAACAACTACTGGAAAATGAAAACTGGCCATTAAGAATGTTAAGAGCTTTATGATATATCACTCTAGCTCCATGGCTCTCAAATTAAGAACAACTTAAGAATTAAAAGGAATTAGTTTAATGGAGAGTAAGGGAAGGCAGATGCAAGCTAAAACCGCAGCTACACGTACACTAATTGATGTCTCTAATATCAGTTTGATTCTCTCAGTATCAGTTTTTAAAGAACTAGGCACTGTCTCTTTCCTTTTTCAGAAGCCCAGCGTATTTCCTTGGTGCCCAGCCTGGTTCAGACTCAGTGGTGAATTCATATCATTAAAACATGTGAGTATTTGAGTGACGGTCCAATGTTTCGAGAAACTTTGAGAAAAGTTGAAACAACAAAACATATAACCATTCAGTGGCTGTATTTCATTCAACACTGCTGCTTTGTGAAAAAAAAAAAGCTCCTTATTGTGCAAGACCTAAATCTACCCATATTTTATTTACAGATAGTGCTTGATAAAGAGTATTATTACCGTTGGTTCCTCACCACCTGTGACAGTTGAAGAACGAGCTCTCCTAGACGGACCACTCTGCTGTTAAATGATAATTAATGTTACAGATAAGTATATTTAGTGATGAAGGTCACAGATTACTGTCACATCTTTAGGAGAAAGGAATCACAGACACTCAAATTTATTGAAAGAGAGCAATTAGAAAAAATGTTTAAGATAATAGCAAAAAGTGAGCCATCAGTCACTGATAACCGAGTTAGGATCTCACACAAAATCCACCAAGGGAACTAATCTCAAAAGTTCTTGCATCCAGTTCTGTAACTTCAGTACTAATGATCATAATAGTAAGAATGCTTATTCTAAATGTAACGTAATTTCCCCCACCCCAAACAAATTTTGCAGGTACTGCCCATAAACATGGGGTTTAAAACCCAAATGGATACACTCCGGTCATCAGTGAGTGCACAGAAGGAGTCAGATGGAAAAGATGGAACCAAGACTGTGAATGTTCAGAAAGGATTAATATAGTCAAGAAGAGCAGTGTATTCAGAAAGAAGGTATGTATTTAGTTGCTAGAAGACAAAGTGTGATTAGCTCAGTAAGGATTAAATATGATTAACATCCAGTAATGTCCTTGTTTTAGAGCAATGCTTTCAATTCTGCTGTTTTGAGCATCTGCTAATGAAATAAGTATTCTGCAGCAATAATGTGAAAAGACACATCCCCAGTCCCAATCAGATTACACTGGTTAAAGAATCCCAATCTCCATGAAGTGATATTAAACAAAGAAGCAGAACACCTCTGGAACAGCCTGCATTAGGAGTCGATGGTGTCTAGTGGAGAGAGCAGACAGTGAAAGTGGAATTGCACTGGGAACCACTGTGTACGCAGAAGAGGGATAGTACTGAGAAGTAGTTTTAAACAGCAGCTATTGCATGCACCTGTAAGCAGCAAAGCAGATACACTCCCCAACCTCTAGAATATGTGAAAAAAAGAAACAAAAAGAAAAACACTACTGGTATTGTAAATACCCCCCCAACAGCAACAGAAAGAACAAGCACCGACATCACCTTTAACAACCAACCTACTGAGATGCTCTACGTACTCAGTATTTCCAGAAAAAAGACACACAGATTTGCTATCTGTAAACTCATATGTAATACATTTCTAATAAAAAAAAAAAGGGGGGGGGGAGAAATTCCTGGAAATATATTTTTTTTAAAAAATAAAATGTTCTGAAAATCTGAAGAGCTTTATTCAAAAGCGTGTCTTGCTCAATGCTATTTTAAGTAGTCTCTCTACAGCCTGCAGACTTGGGCTGGAGGACAAAATACGCAGAGCTTTCTATCAATTAGACCAAAGAAGGGTATGCTGCTGTTGTGAGAGAGAATCTTTTTTTTTAAACAAAACATCTTTGTGTCTTTCCTTGTTTGAAGAATCTACTGAAATAAAATTGCAGATGGTGCTGCTTACCTAAATCACTGAGATGAAAAACCTACAGCAGATGCACTTCTCTTCAGTTCTGTCATACAAGGACTATGACAAAAAGGGCTCCTTTTACCTACACCTGGGTAAAACCCCAGTCCTTTTTCACGTTACAGATTTATATATTCCAAGTGAAATCAATTTCCAGGACACAAGAATATAGCTGCTACAGTTCGCAGTATAGATGGTGCTACTGCCCCCTCCTATCCCAGCTGAGAAACCCGCAGATTTTCTCTCTCTGACAGTGTATCTGGAGTTTTGTGAACTGAATGTCTGCCTCAGCCTGACTGTGGTCAGTCTCTAAACGTTGTTCTCTCTCCTGCATGTCCTCGTTGGAGTTGCTGAGCATGATGCTATTAAATCGGTATCACCCACGGCCCACGCTGGTTACTGATCTGGAGCAGCTGACCCTGACCTAAGTGCAGACACTATTCAGCAGCAGAGAACATTCAAACAAAAAGGAACACAAGTTAACTTTCATTTACCAAGGATAATTGAGCCTGTTCAGCAACCGCGTCTGTTACACTGCAAGATCTTAGTCTTGAGGAAGGATCTCTTTGCTGGAAAGAAAGAAAAAAAAAGATGCCTTTAAGTTAAGGTGTCGTAAAACATGGGGGTTTATTCAGTAATTTTACTTTTCTACCACTTGATTCAACCCCCTAAAAGCTAGTATTTATGCTGCAATGTCTTTAGTTTTATGATTTCTACAGGAACATGGCAAGCAATAAAAAAATCTGTATTTTTCATCATTCCACCCTGGCCTGTTGCAAATCATCCCGAGAAAAGGAAAGCATTAGGCAGAGCAGTATGAACAGCTTTATGGTTTACTGTTTAGCAAATGGCAGAGAAGCTCTCAGAACTTTGCTGGCTGGAGTTAATCCAGACATTTCATGTGAAACTAAACTGACTCCTAGAGACAGGACTCTAGATTGTAATGATCGCTAGGACACCTCTAAATATAATGCAAGTAGTACCAAATGAAAGGACACTAGAATATACATAATTCCTAGAGAGATTCCTGCTGTTTGACAGGTACAGACCTCTCTAACAAAACCTCCAGCAAACACCTAGTATCTATTCTAGCTAGGCAGTGGGATATACAGACCCTCTGGTGACAATGACTCTTCCTCTCCAAGTAATAATAAAAGGGCTGATTCATCTTCCTAGAGGAGAATTGTCAACATGACCAAGTTCTGACAGGAAGATGTGATTTCTTTTTTTTCCCTGCTGTGAATTGCTACGAATTTCTTTGGGAAGGGCAAATGGAAAGGGCAACTCCTGCTGGAAAAATCCTCTGTCCCCCAAGTGATGAGAAATCTTAGCAAAAAAACCAGGCCAATTTGTCCAGCAAGACAAAATTGTAAGAGGGATGGCAAAAATCTGGGCGATTAAGCTAAGAATATTGTTTCTTAGACAAAAAATGAAGCAGATGACACTCCTCTTAAAACCAGCCACTGCAACGAAAACTGTAGCTGTTTATCAGCTCGTCAGGGAGCCAATGCTCCACCTTGGCTTATATTCTTTATATTTGAGAAGGAATGAATGTCCTGCCTACATCAGTTAGCAACCACTGCAAAGTCCAACATAAGAACCAGGTGAGTGTCACAGTCATCTTGAAATATGCCCACAGCTGGTACCAGGACATCTAGAAGGCATTAGGCACGGCATCACCAATCATGTTTTGTTACTCTCCTTAGAAATCTCATATAATGAAAAAAAATATACAAACACTGTAGTCATGAGAGCTGGCAAAAAGGCAAGCCATGAACAGAGTATTTCTGTTGGATCATCTGGTCCAAAAGCCTGACCACTGCAGGGCTGAGCAGCGTTCAACAAAGTACAGTATTCATACAGAATCCAATAAAATCAATTAGCATCTAAAGAGCATTTCACTTCAAATGCATTCTCTCTCACAGATTTTCTGTGTGCTTTCACTGAGAATCTAAGCTCCATGTAGAGAAACAAGCCTCGGGTAATTCTTAAACTTCTGTTGCACAGCTGATGCCTCATCTTTATTCAAAGAGTAACCAGCGGTACCCGTTTCTGGCTATTAGGGCTGTGAGTATGAAACGCGTTAACAGAGACACAAATGACCCAGCCTGTTTGTAACCACTCACACGGGCACCCATCTGCCCCTCAACAACAACGAAGCAACTCTTTCAGAGGTGTATCAGAAATCCAGCTTTTACTTGAAAACATCAGTGCTGAGAGCACTTTCTGTGGAAAGGTCACTGTTTCAAATATACATGTAGAGAAAAGATGCAATTACACCGTGTTTCTCTGTCACACTGGACATCAGTGTGGAAGGGTTTGCCTGGGAAATGTCCTGAGCACTGGTTCCCCCACCAGTCCTGGCCTCAGCAAGTCTCTGACAGCAGCTCCACTGCCTGGCTCTGTCGGGCAAAAAGGCAAGCCATGACCCCCACTTCCAGTGTCCCCAGACCCTCACGCTGCATGAGCTGCACTAACAGAGAGTTGTTACTCCTGCTGAGAGCTCTGACAATTGCCTGCTTTGCAAGTGTGCTCTGAGCAGAACTTTTATTATGCTGAGCAGAAAGATGCTATCACTTAATGGCTCAGCAAAGAGCTACTTTGCATAGGAACAGAATTATTCAATTACTAAACAACTTTGCAGCTATACCATTTATTTATTTAGTGTAAAAAACCGTAGGTCCTGATCTTGCCACTGAAACTGCCTGATTACCCCCCTGCCCTCCAAGTGAAGCTCTCCTACAATCTGCAGTAAAAAAACCTGCTGCAAAAGCCCAAGTGACTCTATGCAGATGGTCAGCCAGAGCCAGGCTTTGCTAACTGACCTCTAGATAAAATTCAAATCATTTTAAGACACTTATTGGGAAAAACTTGCACCTAGGCAAGATTTTATTTGATCAAGAGTAAATACCATGTCTTATCTCCTGAATTGGAAAGGTACCTTGATGGCATATACCAAGAATAAACCAATTAATAAATCTCTGTCTAATGCTTACAATTGTTTTCTTAATTAAAGAGACATAAGGCATTCCCCTTCTTGGGAGTGTATTATCCTCATTTTTTGTGGTATCACCAGTCTGACAAACTAATGGTGAACACAAATGTGGAGAACACTTTTTTTGTTCACCTCAGGTAAACTCTTCTTGTGAGAGACCATTTTTTCCAGAAGCATTTACAAACCTGTGGAGGTCTGCACCAGAATGACCTACTGCCAGTTCTAAGCCTTTGTTCCTCTTACAACAGTTGATCTGCTAAACTACAAGGGGTTTACAAAATCCTAATACAAGAAAGCACACACTTTAATGTAAACATGGACAGTTAAAATACTGAACTTTAGAAAAATTACTATGTTGTAAAATGGATGATGACTGAAAGAGCATCAGCAGTTTCTCCTCCTTCTTTGGAAATTCCTAACTCGATCCTCTCCAGTATTCCTTACTTTGTTTCACTGCAGGTAAACCAGCAGTAGAGTCTGGAGGTAAACTCATACAGAAGAAAACATTCAATCTAGGCAGGCTGCTTTATGGTGACATCGTGATGCACATTCTGGAAGAGAATTTAACTGTACACTCAGGTTTCCCTGAGACCAGCAATTACCACCCATCCGTGTAAATGACTGACTTTAGGGCAAACTACCAGGAGGTGACAGTGACAGAGGTTTCTATAGAGAGAGCAGCGTGTGACGTACAATCAAAGAACTGAGCTGCTCCCCATTGGAATCAGGAGTGACCTGAAGCCTTCTGCTGAGCTCCTCAGACAGCTCCTGGGGACTGGTACGGGACACTGGCGATGCGGGAGGCGGTGGCAGCGACAAGCTTAAGGAATCTCCACTGGCACTTGCCTCCTCTGAAATGGTTTCCCAAGGCTAACAAAAGGAAAGAAATTATGGTAAGGATTTACAAAGACATATCGTATCTTCTTTACCTTTGCCTTTGGGGTGACCATCTCACTGTGACAAACACAGGTGTGATCATCAGCCTTAACATTTAAGGGAATAAACCGACCCCTAGAACACACAAACAAAGATTCCACTCCCTGTGGAGAAGTCACAGGGAAAACCAGTTTTCCTGTTGACTTCAAAACAGTCACATTGATGATGACACAACTCAATACAGGAAATAGAACTAATTCTATACTCTTACTAAAAACTTGTAAGAAACAACTGTTAATTTTAATTTAGAATAAAATGCATAATAGAAAGGACTCCTTAGTATCTGTAAATCAAATATTAACAGGTGACCAGTGTAACAATAGTTCCAGCAATCTATTTGTTGCTCTAAAGAACACTTTGTGAGCCAAAACGAGCTTCCATAAAGAATTTTGCCTGTGATTCACACAGTAAAATATTTCTTGAATTGAATGGGATTAGAGCTTTGCACAAACTCTCAATTAGGCCCACAAATATCCACCACATTTCATTTATTTAGTCTAGCTACAAATTAAACAAACACTGACCCCGATTAATAAGATCTCAGAATTCTAACTCAAGTATTTGGTGAAAAAAAAGCCAACAGCTTCTGTTTCCTCTAAATCAAAACACTAAAGAAAACCCAAGTCCATGGCAGTTCCAGCCAGCAGTTTCCTTTCTTTTTACAAGTTATGCCACTGTTACTCAAAGCAGAATATTGAAAGTGTTTCTGTCGACAGCTATATAACAAGCAATGCTTGGAATTATAAATGTGTCTCCCTGCATTTGCATAGTACTTAATATTGTGCATACATTATCAGGCACCCACAAACACACGGGACCTTCAAAGTACAGCTCTGTTTAGGATTTTTATTGTGTTACTGGTATTTTACTTAGGCAATTTCCACAAATGCCAGATAAAAACATTGCTATGAATGTTGTATAGTAATTTGTTTACAACGGAGAGACACATCAACTTGGAGTTTAGTCAACTTCTTATAGTCTTAAGACCTTAGGTACCTCCGGAATGTCTCCACTCTCCATAGGTTCTGGTTCCAAATCCTCACTGATGTGTCTCCGAGAGCGGAACCGCCTGTGGGCTGCCTCCTGGTTTATTTGTCTGATATTGTTATCTGACTCGGAGCCCACATCACTGGACAGCAGGGAAGTGACAGCATGGGAAGGACAAAAGAATGAGAAAATAAAGAACGTTAAACTAAACCACCTAATTTCCATTGCTTTTGAAACCTCAGTAATGCTTTACATTACAAAAATCATTATTCTTGCACATGTCAGAGTTCATAAGTAGGAGACCGTTTGATCCCTCAGTCCAAAGTAAATACAACTTTGCCAGAAACAAACATTTTTTATGCACAAATGGAAGTCCACACTCAAATGCACTAACCCATCCTTACTCGTCCTTTCCATGAAGACCAGAATCGGTCCTGACACAGAGATGCCCCTGTCTTTACATCACCTTTGTCTTCCCTTTTGCCAAACGCAAGCGGTTGTGCCACAGGTAACTTTCTGAAGTGGCTGCTGACACAGAGAGTGCTGGAAATGGGAAATAACCCAGTTCCCTTGAGGGAGCCCTGCCTGGCTCATGGGTGTCCCCTGTGCACACAGCCAGGTACACTTCTCTGTCCCAGCTCTCAGTGGGCAGATGCTGTCAGAACCAGCACAGGATTTGAGCCTCTCCTTCAGGCTGAGCGACTGGAGCTGTGACAGATGGTTACGTTCAGGAAAATGTTCTTTGTGCAAATTCTAAAAACTATGAGAAAGGAACGACTCTCGTGTTCCTACAGCAGCCATGGACTGTACAGCACTCTGTGTTTTTCCTTGATGACCAACTTAGCATCAGAGTTACCAGCCTAGAAGTGAGAGGTTATGTACCACTTTCAACCTTTTCCTAGTGGTTTCATGTATTCATAGAGTTTAAAGGGGAAAAATTCTAAAGCCTTTGTTCTTCACCAAGCCTGATGTCACGTGTCAAGTTTATCAGTAGTAATTACATCCAGTGATTATGTCCAAACTACCTGTGGACAATGATAGTAGTTGATGAGATTTACTTGACAAAATACACACTGCTTAGTGAATAGCTCAAATAGTTCAAAACATGCAGAACAAAATTTAATTCAGCCCTGAGACAAACACATCAGGCAAGAAGAACAAATAGTGCCTTAAACAAGGACAACAGACATTTGCATAACGTAGCTATGACTATGAATATTCAATAAAGAATAACCATTACTGCTGTAATAAGCAACAGTGCAAGAATAGTTGCTACACAGAAATAATGCAAGATGTTAAACTAATACATGATTTCAGTCTAACTCTTAACCTTGTCAATTACAGGTACTTTCTAAGGTGTAAGCTTCCCGCAGCTTCATAAACCTAATCATAACAAACATCTAAGGAAGGCTTCAACAGGAGCTCCCCGTTGGCACAACCAGCGTACCCAGGTAATGCAGCCTATACACTGAATAATAATCAGGACCTCCTCAAAGATAATCAGTCTAACTTCATTAAAAATTAATAGAGTTGACTTTGTCCCCCTTACTCTTCCAACAGTCTTTACAGACAGAAAGTAATTTATTCCTGTTAGAAACTCCACATCTGTCTCCCAATATTCCAAGGTATGCTGTTAATGCACCAACTTCCCACCCAGCCCTTCAGGTTTCCTAGAACATCCCAGAATACCTGGTTTGCTGGGGGTGGGCAAGTCTCTCTCATTCTTAAAAAACCAGGATGTTTCTTTTAACTAAGGACATTCAGACTCTGGTTCTCAATTTACTAGTGCATCTGTGAACATTTTTCCATGAATAAAGCTTAGTTTCAGACAGGTAGCACAGCACCAAAACCATGACTGACCTGTTACTGAAAAGAATAATGTGCATTTATACACTGTTTCCTAAAAGTCTTGCTTAAGACCTTTTCCAGCCTTGAATTTGGAAATTCAAGATAGTTACGTTTCCTGGAAAAAGTCACCACCTTTGTTGCTAACTCTGCACACAGAAAACACCACCCTATGCTGCCACTTACATTAAACTTGGCCGATGCCACTGAGTTGTCCTGTTGTTATGGTTGACGTAGTAAGTCCGCCCCAGGTTGTCCACCTTTTCTTCCCACCCAGGAGGCAGCGGAGGAGGCGGTAACTCTTCCTGACGCTGAGATGCGGGGTCACTGGAATCAACCACATCCCATCCATGCTTAGGAATGAAAGGGGAAAAAAAAGTTAAAAATTTGGAAGTTCAGCCAAAGAGAACTTGTTTCCCTGTTGCTCACACTAGTGTACAGGCTAATCACAGCTACGTCTTAACATGGGCGGTGGCTGGTGGAGCTGAGAAGTCTCTCACCTGCTGTGCTTCCATGAGCTCGATTCTCTGCAAAGTCAATGCCACCAAGGAAATAAAGAACAGTGCTCTAACACCGGTTCTGAAATGGCCTCTGAAGAAGAGGTACCTAATACAGACCATCATGGTTATAAATTACTCGCACAGGCTTTCTGAATTCTTCTACTTGGCACGGCTTCCGCTTCTACCTGCTCACAAACTGAGTCAGACAGACTTTAGAGCTCCCTGTGGCAGCTGAAATACTTTGAAATACTTGAAATGGTTGAGAAAGCATCATGTTACACTAAAAAAGCCCTCCTTGGGGGTAGGGAGAGGAGTAAACTGCCACTAACACCGCTACCAGGGGTTTGTCTTTCAACGGTACAACTTTTCCTGGAATTATAGTTCAGTCTGTAATAACAAGAATGAAACCTTACCTCAGAATCATCCCTTTGATCATTGTTCTCTTCCTCTTGGCCACCATTTTTAGGCATATACGCCATCTTCAGCCTCAAGAAACCCTTTACACGAGATTTGTGGCTACAAGACAAGGAGGTACATTTCATTCAACAACAGGTGAAAATAACAAAACTTGAAGTAAGAAATGCTTTAAAATACCAAGTCCTCCCACTCACCTTCTTGGCCTGAGAAGGAAATCCTTAAATGTGTACGGCCTTTCCATGGTTGGGTCTTCAGTCTAGAAGCATTTAAGAAAAGGGTCAATTAAAGGACTTGCCCACAAGTAGAGACACATAAAGAACACTCACATCCATCACAGATGCAGAAGAAATGCTAGGGAAGATGTTTAAATAACGGTAGGCCTCTGCCAGGGTGCACCCATCAGCTGCCACACAGTTGCAGAAGCAGTCCACGAGATGTCACTGTAAATAGCAGTGACAGGCTGAACCCAGGCTTGTTTCTGACTGTACACAACACTCACAGTTCAGAAAAAGGTGGAAAAGACCAAAGAAACAATTCCCAACTTTTTCCAGTCACCCAACAGCAGTGTCAGAAAACCAGTATGTTTTTTTGCACATTAGACAAAAGAAAACTCCTCAGCTGGCTTTCATTTTTATTTGAAAGCAGTCGAGGCTTTAAAAAATAATTAAGATTTTCAAACCACTTATGATGTACATAAGTAATCGTATCAGGCTGGCAGATTACATCTCCTGATTTCCATTTAATTTTAAGTTTCATAAAGTCAGCTTTCTATTTGATAAGTTACATTCTTCGATGCCAGTTAAGTAGCTGATCCAGGAAATCTTGGATTTTCTACATAGACGGTAGAAGACTAAAACAATTTGAAAAAGTTTAGTATTCCACTCAAATACGAGCTACAAAGAGTTGTGCACTCTGTGTTCCACGTAGCTCCCCAGTGAGATTTGTTCTCTTCCTACAGAATACGGAAGGGAAACAGGAAGTTGCCAATTCCTCAAGACAGCTGAAGGAACATGTGAGACTTGTCTATAGCTCCATCTCAAATCTTGCTGATGAAGTTTAATTATTAAGAGTAATGTTCACAAAAAAGGAACTTTAAAATACTTCCTGACTCTTTAAAATAGGCATGCACTAGTGGGTCCCTCAGCATTTTTCTACTTCGCAGTCCACTGTTTGCAGGCACATGGCTTAACTCTGGAGGGCTTCTTCTGCATAGGTATGGGCTATTTCCATACTGCCTGGGCATGTGGACACTTTTACACAGAAATATACACACCAGTAGGCATAAATAATGCTGCACAGTGCAGCTCATGTGACATGAGCTCATCTGTCAATGGAATGATCATTCCACCATATTTTTCAACTTTTATAGTTTCAACAGAAACAGTGGTATGGCTCATGATTAACCAGACCAGACAGATCTAAATAAGCATCACTGTGGAAATCATTATAAAGCCATTTTCCTCCCACCGTAACATCAATCGATAGCAAGAGCTCAAATTCAGGCACAAACAGCAGCAGTTGTGCTAAAATCGACACCTTATTTTGATGTAAACATTTTCAGTAACTTCCCCCATTCCCATGCTCACCCATTCAAATACAAAATCCCCCTCCAAGCGGATGGAAGTAAGATTAACATGTACAACATTTCAAAAATATGAACTGCATCCAGCTGATGTTAGTCATCCAAAACATGGTATGGTATCAGAAAGCACTTCTACCAAGCAGGAAACAATTAACAGGACCAAAATCACCAGCAGCAAGGTGAGAAGCGACCGGTCTATTGGCCACACATCATTCATGAACTGACTCAGACCACCCAAGGATTTTTGGATGGACTCAGGCTGAGCAGTGAATCCTGGGCGATGAGAAACGTAACACAGACCAGAGAGCAACTGTCTTCCTTGTCCCTGCAAAGCCAACCAGCTCTCCCAGCTCCTGTGTGTGGTGGGGCTTTGCTGTCCATAACATTTTTCTTTAGGCTTTTCTAAGGCAGTGCTGGGAATGCTTGCTTTAAGAAAATCTAACTGCACTACTTGTGGAAATAAATTCTACGTAACATCAGGGTTAACATAACATTGGGCACGCCGAGACAAAAGTGCTGCTCACCGGAAGGTGACTGAGGGGCACATCCACTTGACCCAGGAAATCGTCTCTAGTCTGTCAAACAAAAAAAAGGCAGAAAAAGGAGTAATTTTACATCAGAAAAGCCAAAAATGATAAACATCAATCCAGTCACAATGAAGCAAACCCAAAGATGGTCCAGTACTATTATTTTAACAATGACTGGTTTCTACCCTTTCATTGTTGCACATTGTCTGTTGTAGTAATTTATCTATTTCAGCAGAGCACTTTCTGGGACAGGGTAAAATGGCTTCTTAGTCCACAGAACGTGTGTTCAGGACTGACAAAATTCTGTTTCCTCTGACAGCCTATGTGTAACATAAAGTACAAAGTAATAATCTACTCTTTCCATGAATTAGGCTCCATGTGCATTACAAAGCAGAGTGGAATTACAGTTCACCATGTTGTTGAAATGATCATGTCAAGCCTTGGTGACTTGTTGCCTTTTTTTTATTATTTTTAAGGAAAGCTTCATATGCACATCTGACAGGGAAAGGAGGGGAAGCCAGCATCCGAACAGTGAAGATGGAGCTGCATGAATTGTAAACATTTCTCCTCCAAACAAAACATTATTTTATCACTTCTGTTACCAAACAGAAATTGAAGCACTCTAACTTCTGGGGTTCTTTTACAGAATGCTGTTCCATGAATCCCAGATGCTTTCTCTGTGAGGAACAGTCATACACCTGTGTAACAAGCCTTTTCAATAACCCCGTATTTCCCACTGCAAGACCTGACCATTCAGACACCTCTTCAAGTCAAGCACATGGATAATGGTTATACCAACGTTTGGGCCACATCACAAATCCCCTTATGTGCTGTTATGTCCATGCAGAAGCGCTGAACACTGCTGTTCTGCAAGCTCTTTGCCATCTGTTTGGCCACCACCTTCTCTCAGAGCGAACGAGCCGAAGGCACAGTCTCCCAAGGAGGTACCTGCCAACAAGCCGACAGCAGGGCCTGGTCTCCAGCCAACTGTACCTTTGTGACTGGGTATTTGTACCATTATTCCTAACTCCACCAACGATATTCTCTACCCATTTTACAGCTGTGAAAATGACAGGATAAAAAAGCCCTTCAAAGATGTGCATGCTGTGGCCTAATCACCCCATTCACACCGACCAGTACCTCAGCACACTCCCAGCAACCCACTTACAGGGACAGACAGAAGAAAAGGAACAGGAAATATTAGCAAAAGTGGGCAAACCAAGGATAAACTCTTAGAGGGAAAATGTTACTGTTATCACTGACTTAACAGCTCAATAAAGCCTAGAAAGAAATAGCTATTAATTTTCTCACTGAACTATAAAGTCCGTCCACCCGATATATTCAATTACACAAGATAAAACAATCCTAGCTGAAAATATTTGTGTGCTGAATGGACTATGATCACTTTAAATAAATGATAACTTTAAAGCACTGCTCAGGTGTTACCTTTATCACTTTGTGATGCCTCAAAACTACTTCAGCATTTAACCATCTTTATGATGAACAGTGCCACCTGAAGAGCAGAGTTCCACGGGTACCTTTTACTGTTAATTAATCTAATCAGGGGTGATTTTCCTTTCAAATGTGGCTGTTACTATCCATTCAGTTTCAACACATCCCTGTGCAAACCCAAAGTGCAGGCCATCTCCCTGTCTGAACTGCACACAGGTGGGCCAGTTGATCTGCCCTGCTGGTAACAGAGGGCAGCCCAGAAATCAAACCCATGGAAAGCAGACAGTGTAGTCAGCACTGCACAGAGAGATTCCCTCCTCTCTGTCAGCACCTCCTTTCCCCAGAATGCCCTGTGTGTGAGTCTGTTAATTAATCTAAAAAGTACCCTGGAATGTGACAGAGTACTCTCCGAAAATGAACCACCCCAGACTCCCATCAAAGTCTCACTTCTGATGAGAATCCCAGCTGTGCAGACAGCAGAGAAATATTCCCATTTGTCCTTTATGAACAATTCTGGTAGAGTTCCAGATTTTGCACTTATCCCAACGGGACACACACACACACTCAGTTCCACTCTGGCCACTACCAAGGGAGAGTATCTCCAGAGCCACATGGGGTTTCCTACCCAGAAGTGATGTGGCCGTGCCGAACGCCAGCTCCGCGCTGATCTCATCCACCCACTCGTTATGATCATCATTTGCTCATTTCTAACAGCAGTTCACAGTGCTAATGGCTTGGATTAAGATCCTGCCTTCCTGTGATGAAAGCCATTAAAAACGGAGCAAAACTCCCCAAATTTTATTTTGTGAGGGCCAAACAAACCTCAGAGGGGAGACCACCACCCACTCATGACACCCATGTTTTATTAATAAATGAAATCTAAAATTCATGCCACTGAATGGGGTGGTTCTGGTCTTGCAGGTACTGCCTCCCAAGTTCCCCTGTAACCAGGACACTACAACAACAAAGGGAATACTCTCCTGAAGACTTTTAAAAGCCTATTTAATTGAATACAAATATATAACGTTCCCACAAGTAAAAGCTAACTCCCTTTAATTTATTCTAAAGCCAGGCTTAAACCATATATTGACAATCTTACACTTGTCACCCATTTAAATACATTACCTAAACACGATGAATCCCAGCATTTTGATCTAGATTGGAAATGTTATATTCAACAACCAAAGGAAGGGAATTTTGGCAAGAGATGAGGTATATAAAGTAGTTAAATAGCTTGTACATCTTTGCTGTGTGAGCCGCTCACTGTGCTCGATGGATGCTGGGTGTTCATTAGGAAGATACAAATTAAAAAACCCCACCAAACCCAAGCATACTGCATTCTTCAAAAATCAACTCTCAGGGAAAACAATTTCTCCCAGATACTGTTTCTGATACCAGATATCAGCCCTAGTGACTCCCAAATAACCTGCTGCTTATTTATAACCACGCTATGCACAGAATTCCAGGAAGTGCATACTGCCACTCCAAAGCCAAGTTTACATATTTCTCATAGCAAAGCATTAAGTTTAATATTAAAATTCATATTTTATATGATAACATCACAAGAATCCTGTTTCTACTATGACGATAGCATAAAGTCCTGCGATGGCCAGAGCACAGACACCTACTGCTGTGCTACCTGCCCGTGGAACAACACAAAAAGAATACCTGCACAAAGAAGACTGAGTTTTTTTCCAGATTTCAGTAAAAATAGCTAACAGATTTTTTCATTACAGAATTTTGACTATTAATCCCCTTGCTAGGATCTACTGGAGAAACCTGGTAGCATGCACTGCTTTTAGAGAATTAATATCTTTCTCCCGAAATATTGGCAAATATCAAGTACCTTCCACCTCCTGCTTCAGTTCAGTTACTCACGATACCAAGGACTTACAAGAAAATACATACAGGCATTTCTAGATCTGTTCCTGCAGCTTTTACTTCAACTCAGTCTCAACTCATGGACGTGGAAAACTTTCAGGTTGGTTAGAAACAGAACTGACCAGATATGGAAGCAGTTTCACTGTTTCTGTGGGGATGAGTCTGTCCTTCTGTGCCTGAGACAGGGAGGACACCCCACCGTGGGCTTGTGCAGGTGGTGGGGACACAGAAACACGAGGCTACACACTTCCCTCGGGGCATTTTTCTCAACAAGTGCCCAGCCTGAGGTATATATTGTCACCCAGTGACAGGACAAGCAGCAATAGGCAGGAATGAAAACACAGGGAATTCCATCTGAAGGGAAGACAAACTTCAGGAACAGGCTGTCTGGAGCACTGTGCCCAGTGTCAGTTCTGCCCTGACACCTGGGGTCACACAGATGCTCCCAGCTCCAGACGCTCAAGACCTACTTTAAACTTCACTGCTGAACTCGGGTACGTCAGGCAACCTCTAGTAGGTAATTTCCCCAGTAGCTGCTTTTTAAAGACACTTTCCTGCTGAATTTTCACACACACCTTTCTGGTTTATGTGTTTATTTTCATACATATATTTCCAGGTAAGCTCTGGGAGCAGCTTTAACATATCATGGTTCAACAGGTATGTTGTAGAGGAATTGAAAAGCACAACAAAAATCCCAATAAACGGAAAAGCACTATTTAGAAACCCCACATGTATCCATAAACAAACTCTTTAATCCACAAGTTCTCCTCCTGGGCAAACTTTAATGCTGCAGTTTAGTGATCGATCGAATTGGTGAAATCCTGGGTGGTATCTTCTGCCCCCTACAATGCACTTCTGTCCTTGACAACTGCCTCAATAACCCCAGGCCCTGTACTTCTGAAAACCTTCCTGTTTCTAAACCCAGAACAACATGTCACCTTGTTAAAACTGATCACAAGTAACGCAGCACCAACTTGTCAAAGTGCCTGAAAATTTTACAGCTTCCAGGCAGCAGTAAAAAAAATAGCATTTTGGCTGTGCTGCCCAACCTAATAGGTATGTACGTAGTTATGCCTCGTGCACAACTCACACTGCGTATCTTAAGGCTTTATTTCCATGTTAAGGAATTCATGTCAGTGATATCAATCTAGAAAGACCAGAGCCAGGATAGTTTGAGCAGTTTCCAAGCCCTCACCTGTGATGTGGTACCTCGAACACCCACTGTTACGGTGTCAAAACAGAGGTGTGATTGAGAAACAGTGGGATTCACTCACCATTGTAGCCAGCAGCTCATCAACAGCTGCATCCAGGCGTTTACTAAGCAAACATACGAAAACAACTTAGATAAAGGCCTGGCTGATGTAAGAGTTCCAGTCTGTGCAATGCAATTCCCATTTACAATTGTTACAACCAGTGTTTAGTGACACAAGCAGACCAAGTCGCTCCTGCTCCCATACCTTCTGCTGCTTTCCTCCCTGGCACTGTAACATCTTGCACCTCCCATTGTGCTTGCGTGAACTAGATTAAGAAATTAACTGGCTTTAGAAACAGACCATTAATTGCCTGATCTAGAACTTCCCTGGTGTAACTGAGGAGGATGGATGGCAGAGCAGAGAGGCAGGAGCCAGAGCAGGAGGGGTAGGACAGAGGTGTGTTGGGGATGGTCACCAAGGGGTTCCGACTGAACGTTCTTGTGTGTGAACATGCTGTCGGTCGCCTTGGCCTGGGAACCAGCAGCACCTGCCAGCCACTGGAGTGATGTCCTGTCACCATCTGTGGGTGAAACTGAAGTACTGGATAGAGAGACAGGGGAGATGCAAAAAGGAAAAAAAAAACCAAGAAGGAGACGAGAGAAGCTGTATTGCTGAAGTGGAGGTGAGTCCTGATCAGCTGTGGTTATCAACAATCCCACAGAGGTTTGCAGAGATGTTTTGGTTCCCTGGCCAAATACCAGATTGGGTAATAACACTCCACCCACCTGCGAGTCCCTTGGCATTTTCAGTTGATCAGGATGTTCCCAGCCTCCTGACCTAAAAACTGCTGTGTACTATTCCTGAGCACTGTTTAAACAGATGCCACAGTCTAACCCAGATATTGCTCGATTTCAGGAGGGGGAGACACGATCCTTGTGGGTGATGAGAAAGCTCTCCTGAGGTCTCCCTCTCCCAGCAGTGCTCCATCACACATGTATGGGATGGAGAGACCCACAGCCGTGCACTCTTCTGCACTGTCCTCACCAACACTAACTGGGTTGTACTGGAGGCAGGCGACTGCAAGACCTTCAAGCTGCAAACAGAGCTAGACAATAAAAAAACACAAGATGTTCTGTATCATAAACTCAGTTCTCATGTCCTGTGGGTGCCTGTTTAGCTCCTCATCTTTCTCTTGTGCCCAGCGCCAGGGGCTGCTGGCTGGGGGAGGGAGTCCCAGAGTGACTGCAGCCATGTGCCCTGTCACCCAACCACACACGGCTGAGGGGCTGTTATCATTGTGGGACAATTTTAGTTGCAAAGAACGATCAGTATGTCAGTGTAAATCAGCCCCTCAAGGTGCAGAAGGACACAAGGCTCTGGTACAGCCAAGCTTTAAGCTGATAGTTTAAGCTGGGAGAAACTGGCAACACAAACCAACCTGGCAAAGAAAAACATGAGACTGCAAAGAGGCCGTTACTGCCACTGAGCAAACTCAGCAGCCGAGCTGGAGCTGGTGGAATGCAAAGTGTAAAATTAAGCAAGAATTAGGCAAATGTCACTTACATATTACTTAAACCCCGCACTGGAGATAAGATGTACCGTCCCTGCCAAGTGCCAGGGAAGCTGTTCCAAGAGTTAAAGTGTCTCACTTACACAGCACTACCTTCTCACAACAGAACTACGAGAGATGCACGTACCAAACAGAAAAACACCAACCCAACCCCAGAAAATACCTGCTCCTTTTAGGTAAAACCACATAAAGTCACTCCTTTTACCTTGACAGAAGGCGCTCTTTCCCCCTCTGAATTACCAACCATAGACACAGGCCTAAGAAGTCACTGTTGCATTAAAAACATTTTTAAAGATAACGCAATAACAATCAATCATTTTGCCCCCAACAAGCGAATGTTTTGAAAGAAAACAGCAGAAGCAACAACGAGCTAAGACACATACATTCCCTTCTCCCCCCCCAGATACAATTACATCTCCAGTTTCATTTGTGCCAGCTCCTAAAGATTTATAATAATGTGTCTGAATGGGGAGAACACGACTTGACTTTTACTGAAGGCTTTAAAAATGAAAGGGACCCCAAAACCAAAAGAGGGTTTGTGGTTTGGGGTTTTTTTGGTTTTTTGGTTTTTGCAAGCTAGCAGCAAAACATGATTTTATTAACAGAAACAAAGCACATTTAACTGCTTTTGTTTTGATGCTTTTTATTAGCCATGACAGATGTCTTTCTACATGTAAGGCACATCAACTCCCTTATCTCGTTTGCATCAGTACAGCTACAATGATAATTGTATGACAGAACCTTAAACTCTGATCCAGTTATGGAGGAAGCCTAATTAGCTAATTTGTCTAACTACTTACAGTCTCTCCTTCCTTCTACAATCATAACAAAAATAGCTTAAAATAGAAATGAAAAACTGTCACCAATTCTGCATTTTAGACTAAATGGAACATTTTCTTTCTTGTAAAATTATTCCTGCACTGAGCTCTTATTAAAATTGCATTATTACAAAGGTAAGGCTAAGCTTTTTGCATACAGGATTCTTCCTTTATTTCTGCACTTAGGATGTGATGAAGTAGGAACTAAAAGCAAGAGAAGGAATGGTTAACACTGAGATGATCAGATTAGAAATCATTACAGTTTATTACCACTGGAATTCGTTATCAGAACTTTTTATTTGAAAGGTGGTATTTTAAATTGTATTCCAAATGCTGACAAAAGAGATAAATCTACCTAACTCTGAACTCAGCATTCTTAAAAGCACGACCAAGATGGAGCAGCAGCTCCATCAGCCCTCTCTAACCGCTTTCGTATTTGGAAAGGATCGCGCTGTAAAATGTTTTTCTCATTACCAGCACTGCCTTCCCGGGGAGCTATTGCAACTGCAAAACACAGATACCCGCTCTGCTTCCAGCCTCCCCGAGCTCCGAGAGCCTTTCCCAATATCCTCCCCCGATTTCCCCAGTCTGACCACCTCACGTGTGTTAGACACGAGCTCACAAAAAGGGTGCCATCAGCACCCTGTATCTTGCAGAACTCCATACCGCGCTCTGCTCTCCTCTGCAAGCGCCGTGCCCGCCATCGCTCGGCTTCGTGCCAGATGCAGAGAAAGCAGAAGTGTAAAACTGGCAGCGACAACTCAAACCTTTAACTGCCTGAAAGCTTTATAGGTAGTACCTTCAGGACGTACAGTTTGACTGCGTCTTCCTTAAACACTTAAATGAAGGTTTTGCTGCCCCTCGCTGCCCTGGGAAGAACACGCTAAGCATCGCCAAGCACTGCCCTGTAGGATGGCACAAAACATGCCAGAGCCCACCCTCTGGGCACCACAGCCAGCCCTGGGCTCACACTCTGCTCCCCAGTCACCCTTCAACACACCCAGCGAACCCCAAACCAGAGGCAGCCTCTCTGCTGCACAGGGCACCACGGCACAAGTGCTGCCAGGGACTGAAACCGGTGATACAGAAAGGCACACATCACCCCGCTTTTGCTCCTCCTGCTGCAGCCTGGGGTGAGCACAACTAAGGGGCACGTGTTATTCATACACAACCTGCAATTCCCACAGAAAAGGAGAGTTCCCAACTTCCCCACTGCAGTAAGGATGCGACTGGAAAATTTAACTCCTCCATAACCACTGACCCTCTGTAGACGCAGCTCATGGTCCCAAAGGCCTGGGCTCACCCTGGCACTCAGGCAGGTGCCCAAAAGCAGATCCTTCCTCACAAGGGAAGGCAGCTGGAGTTTGGTAAAGTTACTTTCACCCTAAGTTTCTGATTGCTTTTTCTAATGCCTGGCCCAACGTGTTGTTCATGACATTCAGGAAAACAGAGGTTTAGTAGGTCTCCTTCCCAACGTGTAGCGGGTGCCTTACCAGCACACGTGATTTATTGAGCTGCTTCTGTCAGATTCTTTAGCGATGTACGTAGCTTCCTTTTTTCAACCAATGTATCTGAACACTGCACTTTTTTTTAATCTATTTTTTTTTCAGTATTTCTGTGACATGAAACATTCAAGATCTTTATAAAAAAATAAAGGTGCTTCAGTAATTCTTTGTAGAGAGCAAAATATTTTAGAAGAGATACTTTACACTGCAAACTTAAGTTTGTTGTTAAATCTATAATTTTTTTTGGACTTGGTATTTTCTACTTTTAATTCAGTTTCACAAATAGCTCTGCTGGCAGAGGCTCTACATGAAAATTTGATTCGGGGACAGTATTTACTACCTAGAAGTAATCTAAAGTGATTCAGTGGTTGTCTTCAACTGTATGACATACAATTTAACCACAGAATCGAACAGAATAAATCCTGGTGGTAGTGTTTGTCCTCATTCTGAATCTCTAAGTGAAAACAGAGCAGAATACAAAGACTAGTTTATTTCCTAAACAATTCTCTTCTGTTAGTCATGTACAAAGATAAATAAATACTTACTGTTCCTTTAACAGTGTTCCCAGAAACTTGGTGCAAGAACTGGGTTGTGTTTTAGGTCCTCTAAGACTTAGTTTCTCAACACAGGGCCAAGCCCCTTGTAGGGACGGATTAATGTGGATGGTGCCTCCCAAGCACGGGTGAGCTTTTGAAATAATGTGCCATTTCCAGTGCTTTGTAACAACTCGGAAGAGGACAGACAAAACAGTGTACATCAGGTGTATGAACAGACCCCAACAGATTTGGATGGCTTATCCTGATGGAATTAACGATACCCCCTATTCTGGGGTACCAGGGGTATCCCTCCTCTGCACAGCAGAAGGGATTTATTCTTCTTCAGCCAGATCTACCACCTGTTAAGGCTTTAAGAGTTAATTACTGTACACCCTTTGCTGCCATCTCCATCCATGAGTTATCGATGAGGCACTGCCCATTGGGTTCCTGGGCTATACCCTACACTCCTTCACGCTTGCTTGCGACCAAGGACCTTTGGTAAGATCAAAGCGTGTAACGTGAAGAGAGAGGCCCTTCTCAAATCCAACCAGGAATGAAAGACAACATGTTTAAGTTGCAATTTCAGAGATGAGGCAGTAGCTCTCTGAAATCGTCACAGCTGAGTGAAAAGTCTGTTTCCTAGTAAGCACAGACAACCAAGGCAACTAGAGCCTTGCTTAAAGGGACTAAGCAAGCTGCAGCACATAAGCAGAAAGTATTTAAATTCTAAAATATTTCTCTTGTGTTGCCACTGCCTATTTAAACATACTAAAAACACTGGGCACCTGTGCCAAGATCTGACGCGTTCCTGAAACATGACTAACATCCAAAAAAACCTCTGGACAATGCCAGGGAGAAGACAGCAAGTTAAAGATTTATTCCCTTCATTATAATAAAATGGCTTCCTATTTAGATCCCTCGTATAATTAAAAGCATGACACACAGGAGCACTCGCCCTGCCATGGGTCGTGGTTATAAAAGGCTGTACCTGTGACGTATGCCAAGGGTGAATACCTGCTATTCTTAGCACTGCTGCGTTGGGACCTGCCTCTGAAAAGACCAGAATCCGCTTTTCTTCTGATACTGGTCAGACCAAAAAGGGACTAAGGAAAGCAGAAGTCTTGCCAGGAGGAAGGAGGTGGTGCCTGAGAGATCCTCACATCAGGCCTGGGTTGTGAGAGAGTGTAGAAAACAGGAACAGAATCAATGTGCGTAAGTGAAAGGACAGGTAGAAAGTCTAGAACAAGTGAAATGTGTTACAACAGTTTCTGCCCCTTATTCCATAAGACATGAAGGAACTATTGACTGAAAAAAAAACATCTCAGAAGAAAAATGAAATAATCTCATGATTTTCACTATCTTACTATGAGGAGGAACTTCTTCCCTGTGAGGGTGGCAGAGCCCTGGCAGAGGCTGCCCAAGAGGACCTGATTTGGCAGGGGGTTAGACTAGATGATCTCCAGATGTCCCTTCCAAACCCCTAGCATTCTGGGATTCTGTAGCTCTTCAAGAAAAAACAGCAAGGTGAGAAGATGAGGCTGGAGCAAAGTACAGATTCACAATGGGATAATCAAGTAAGCACCACTAAGTTCCAAAATATTCAAAACATTGTGCATGAGCTGATTTCACTTGCATCCCAAGAGCTGAAATCATGCTGGTGACAAACTAAAATGGACAAGCGAAGCCATAAGCTTCTCATTAAAATGAGGATGGGAAATCCCCACACAGGAGCCACAACACTGAGAGAGCTGTATGTTCTTGGTGACAGAAACTCAACTGCAAAATGGAAGACAAAAATATGGCACAAAATGGAACCCTTACCAGTACATTCCTACAGCCTTATTTCTGTACTGGTTTGAAGTCCCTCCTCCCAGGTTTTGATGTGTTTATACTCTTCTCTACTCCTGAAGGAAATGCCTGCGTACACTTGTATTTGCCACCAGTTCAGCTGAACAACCACGGCTGTATCATGGAATACACTTATCCTGTTAGTGACATCTAGCTGTAGTTTGTCTTTTAACCTCAGTTTCCACAGTTGAAAAAAGGTGGGACAAACATCTCTCCAACTTTCAGCAGCCCCTAGTGCAGAAGCAGTAAGAACTGGAAGCTGCTGGGGCAGTTCTGCACAACAGCCTGCTCTGGGACATACCAGAACCCCCCTGACCTCTCAATCTGTAGCAATCACTGCAGCACACAATGCTACAAGAGCATTTAGGCAATAGCTGAACGCAGGGGAGCAGCACACAACTGGGGAAACTTCTGACTTGTCCAGACCAGTTCATCAACTCAAAATCACCAGACCACAGGTAAAAGTACAGCATTTCGATAGTTGATTTGCAAAAGCATGTAACAAGCCAATCTTACCCTGTTTATGCAGCACTGTGAGAGCAGTTTTCCGAAGAACTCTTGCTGAAACCCTTTTTCCTTGACAGGGTTACCTGAAGTAACTTCAAGTTAGACAGGTACAATCCTGCATATGTACCCAACTTAACTGATGACTGTTCTTTAAGTCAAGGCAGCTACCAATTTTAGTGACATTAGGAGGACATGATGCTATAACCCACTCAGTGCAAGTCAAACCTTTTTAATTTCCCCGTGGAGCTCAGGCCAGCATGGCCCAGCAGCACATCCCCATGGCAAAGGTTGCCAGCAGCCCGTCGGCAGTGAGGGGTGAGCCCTCCCTCTGCTCCCACGCCTCGAGTCTGCCTTCCCTGAGCTACAGTCAGAAAACGATGGAAGAAAGTCACACCCGCTCTTGGTGTCAGGTTTGCTCAGTGTTGCTGTGCAGAACTCCAGAAGTCAAGTTCATGAAGTACATGCAGTGCCCCAGCAAAGGGTACAGAACACAGGCACCCCCATCTCCCACTAGGTGAGGAATTACTAATTCCCCAAAGCACACAGCTCACACCTACAGGCCCCTCCAGGAACAGCTCACTGAAGGCTGCTTCACGTTCTTGGGTGTTCCAAGGTATGAGGAATCAAACACTGAGGAAGTTATCGTAGCAATCTACCATGACCCTACCATTATTCTTTCCATTAACACTCTAACAGCTCTGAAAATTTTTACCCAGTGCCCCAGTAAGTTTTGCCCTCAAAGTTGTGTGTCCCCTGTCTTACCAAATGAAATCTGTACTGCCACTGCCACCGAGCAGGGAGACAAAAGCATTTTTCATGCTCCAAATATGTTTGAAACTGCACAGAAGCATTCACTGGGGAATCACTGTCCCTCATACCTAACAGCATAAACTTTATTCAAATTCTGGATTTTTGTGTATAAGGTACAGAATTTAGAAAACAGTGACATTCCAAGCTGGAAAACGTTCGATGAGAAGCTAAGTTGGTAGTAAAACGAAGGCAGGTTTACAACAGGGTAATTGTTCCAAGGAGGAGAGGCTGCTGGCTCTCCAAAGCACAAACAGCTGCACTTTTACTACTTGGAGCTTTCACAGAGGCTCAAAAATTCTTTGTTTGCTCAGACTCATATTTAGCATTGCTTCTTGCCAGGGAGAGGGCAGACCCTGAGGGGGATGCAGAGGGCCTACTGCAGCACACAGTGTTTGTGAGCTCACACACAACCTACCCCCAGATACCTGTACCACGGAACCAGGAGCATCAGTGGGGTCTGCCCTTGAAATCCCATGGTTATATGGTACAAAAATGATGATAAAGCAACGCAGTGTGAGACACAGAAACAGCAACAACCTTCTTTGTCACCATGTGAAGAAAATGACTAAACAGTCACAAGGTATCACAAAACCTCCAGAAACACAGTTAAATGTATGGGATCCAGCATTGTGGGATCGAATGCAGTCCAAACAAGGGTCAGAGAAATGCATTTATTCTTTCAGAGGTGCAGACTGGCAAAGATCTAAGACTGAGAACCTCTGTGAAGTTTTGTTGGAGCTGACTTAGACCCCCAAGACAGAAAGGCAGCTGCCTTCAGGTCCCCCTGTCAGCAAAGAGGTGCAGTTCAGGCAATTAAGATTTTCAGATCTGCTCAGAGCTCTGACGACGATGGCCCAATGGCCAGTAACTGCACTTCTCAGACAGCTCAGAGTTACCTGCCATGAATGCAGGACCTCATACTCACACAGGGCAATTCTGTCATCTGCCCCATGACATGCCTATTTGAGTGAAACTCACTCCTTAGAGAATCACAGAGTCATTGAGGTTGGAAGAGACCCTTGGGATCATCGAGTCCAACCATCAGCCCTACTCACAAACTCCTCCCCTACACCGTATCTTCCAACACCACATCTAAACGACTCTTAAATACATTCAGGGATGGGGATTCAACCCCCTCCCTGGGCAGCCCATTCCAGTGGCTGACCACCTTCTCTGGGAAAAATTCTTTCCTTATGTTCAGCCTAAACCTACCCTGTTGCAGCTTGAGGCCATTCCCTCTTGTTCTATCGCTGATTCCCTGTGAGAAGAGACCTTGGGCATTAGCAAACACCTATTTTGCTTCCTTTCCAAATGACTCCCTCTGAAGCACCGGTAATTCACAAAACTAAAGCAAAGGGATTTCTGAAGTGAAGTCTAATTGGGAACTATTGCTGCTAACACTGGTAAGCAGGTGAGGTAGGCTCGGGAAACTCTGCTGTGGTGCACAATATTAAGGAGATTTAAAAGTATCTAATTAGCTGGCAAATTGTTCATTAACGTTGCCTTGTGTTGCAGATGCTATGAACCATTCAAATCTCACCAAGCTTTTACTGTCTCTGTTACCATTGCTTCTTTTCTCCTCTTCACTAGTCTGTTTACCCAACCTTTCTCTTTTGCTCAAAGAGGTGGCCTACTTTTTCTGTTTCTCTCCTCAGCAACAGCAGTTCAGTCTTTTATTCAGAGTTTTGGATCACACTGTACGTCTGTCATGTCCAATTTTTCTATGTATGTGCTTTCTTGGCAGAAAGCAATTAAGAAATTTAACCCTCAGAAAAGCCAAGTGCTGTTAACAGTCTAAATGCTCTAGTGCTGGGGTGGGTGTGTGTATATTCCCCCTAAAGCCATTCCAACACTTAGCACAGATCCTGGAGAAGTGCAGCAGCTGAGATTTGAAAGAGGTAAGAGCTCAAGGTGCAGAATCCGTGCCGGTCTTGCAGCCATACTGACAGGTTAGCAACACCAGAGCAAAACCAGTGAAAAATTAACATTGAAACTTTTAACTTTTGCCTTCTGCTGCTTCTTGAAGGAGAGAGCTGAGAAATATGAAGTATGAGAGCAACCTTTACCTCTGCTGTCTTGACTATACACTAAGATTTGGCAGGAGGAAATCACAGACAGGTTTACGGCCTGGTGGAACGCAGCCACCTTTGAAAAATGCTAAGACTGTGACTTGCATAGGAATTGAACATGGAAAAAACTAAACAAATCCAGAAGTCATAATTTCTTTCTCTAAAAATCAGTCAAAAGTGGAAATGGTATTTTAATAAAGAGCTCAAAAAGTAGAAGGATTAGAGATGCATCACTTAATGTATACTTATTCTGCATACACATAGAATCACCAAGGGTGCGAGGGACCAACCATTAACCTGACACTGCCAAAGCCACCACATGTAAAGAGGGAAACCAGTGTCCTTTGTAACTCCCCAAACTACTGATTTTTGCTCTGGAGCCCTTCTTCCACAATTCTGGCCAAAGCTCCTGGCTTTCTCCACATAAATAAGAACAATTTTCAAGCAAAGAACTCTGCAGCAAAGAACTGTTTCAACAGTGCAAAAATGTTCTTGAAGAACACCCGTATTTTTAGTCATCCACCCATCACACACATCATTACACTGATGTAATAGTCCCTTATTACCGAATACTATTCCTGAGTTTGTTTTCCTCCATGTGTACTAATTTCAAAGTCTCAGGAATATATAACAAAACATGACTCAAGGCGAAATA